>JADBJO010005449.1:144933-159933 GCA_016801955.1 Conus betulinus
TTTTCCATATCCTCCCCCCCCCCCCCCTCCCACCCCACCCCCACCCCCACCCCCACTCTCTTCTTCCCCTTCATTATTATCATTTTTATTATTATTTTTTTTTTCATTTCTCTTCTATTTTCATTTGATGTTCCACTATAATTGTATGACCGCTTTGTTTACTTGTTTGCTTTCTTACATTATTTCATTTCACTGCATGCTGTAGTCCCAACTCAGGGCGAGGACTGGATGTAAAAAAGCGCGTCGGTGCTTATCTATTTTTCCTCGTAAATAAAGAATTCTCTCTCTCTCTCTCTGTGTCTCTCTCTCTCTCTCTCTCTCTCTCTCTCTCTCTCTCTGTCCATGGCAGAGTATCCAGTCTAGTCAGGCAACAGGTTACGCACTTGATGGTCGGTAGGTAAGTGCCCTGCTCTCTTATTATTGTATTACTTCACACGGTTTCTGCCTGATGACGTGGGGCAGTTGATGAGCCCCGCTTGTCCACACTGTAACCCCCTCTCCCTCCACCTCACTAGTTTCCCCCGCAACGCACACCGGTTATTTCCCTTTGGCCCACTTCGCACACAAATTACTCGTTACTCTATTGGTTGTGACAGCCCCGGTATTAGGAGAGAAAGGTGGACAACGTGGAGTTGTTCGTGCGTGAAACAAAAGCCAACGCTGATGTGTGAATTGTGGGACAGACACAGACAGATAGACAGATAGATAATGAGACAGAACGACAAACCTACGTACGCCAGGCGGGCGCGTGCGAGCGCGCGCGCTTGCGCACGCACGGGCACCGCACGCACGCACAATACATAACGCACGCACACACACACACACACACACACACACACACCACATGTTACATACACAGCAAGCGAGCGAGCGAGCGAGAGAGAGCGAGAGAGAGAGAGAGAGAGTCGTGTACCTCAGTAACCCCTAAACCTCAGTGCCCCCCCCTCCTCTCTCTCCATCTCCCCCCTCCTCTCCCTCCCTCTCCTCTCTCCTCTAACCCCCTGCCCCACTTCTCTCTCTCTTCTCTCACCAAGACTCTCTCCGGCCACCTCCCTCCCGTCCCCTCTCTCTCTCCTCTCTCTCTCTCTCCTCCTGTCAGTTTCTGTCCAGCTTTTACTTTTTCTCTCTGTTTCACTCCCCCCACTAACCTAAAAGACCCAGCGCTGCACCTCCCCTCCCTTCCCTACCCCTACCTCCTCCGTCCTCTCTCTCTCTCCGTCCCTCACCTCTCCCTCTCCTCCTCTCGTCTCCTCCCTCCCTCTCTCTCGCTCTCTCTCTCTCGGTCTCTCCTCTCTCTCTCTCTCTCTCGTCTGGGGGAGGGGGGCAGTATCCAAGTGTGAAAGTAAGTAGTTGATGGTGGGATGTGTGTGTGCCGCTGTCTTTTTTCTTTTCGCTGTAGCCCATTGTTGACTTGCCTACGAGGGGGAGGTGAGATCACCCGTGGTGTGTGCGCCATTGATGTGTCGTCGCTCTCCAACGCATCAATGGTTTCGCTGTACACACCGATTTATTTCCCCTTGGCTCACTTTACGTCCCTGTTCTCAATGTGGGGGGGGGGGGGGGGGGTTGTTTCCCTTGTTGATCGTGAAACTGCGAGGCTGTTCGCGTGTGAATAAGGCACGCATTGGTGTTTGGGTTTAAGCGAGAGAGAGAGAGAGAGAGAGAGAGAGAGAGAGAGAGAGAGAGAGAGAGAGAGAGAGAGAGAGAGAGAAGTAGAGAGAAACAGAGAGAGAGAGAAACAGAGAGAGAGAGAGAGAAACAGAGAGAGATAGAAAGAGAGAGAAACAAAGTGAGAGAAAGAGAGAGAGAGGGGGGGGGGAGTGGTCAGGCAGTGTGCAAAGTAAGTAAACCACACACACACACACACACACACACACACACACACACACTGGTGTCTGTAGTGAATAAAGAAATGCTACATGTCGGTAAAAACTTACTGGTTGAAGACGAAGAAAGAACTATAACAAAGACAACATAGACCATGCCAGAGAGAGAGAGAGAGACAGAGACAGAGACAGAGAGAAACAGAGAGAGAGAGAGAGAGAGAGAGAGAGAGAGAGAGAGAGAAACAGAGACAGAGAGAGAAACACACACACACACACACACACACACACACACACACACACACACACACACACACACACACACACACACACACACACACACACACAGAGACAGACAGACAGACAGAAAGACAAACAGACAGGCAGACAGACAGAGAAAGAGAGAGAGAAAGAGAGAGACAGAGAGAGAGAGAGAGACAGAGAGAGGGGGGAGAGAGTCTGGTACGTTACCCAATAGGTCAGTGCCCCCTGTACTCCCCATCTCCCCACCTCCCCTCTCCATCCCCTCCTCACTCCTACACTCCGCCCACATGATCTATGTTTATTCAGACCCATGTAATGTTAATAGACAAGGCTTGTCTTCGTCTTTTTGCCTGCCTTTCTGTCTGTCTGTCTGTCTGTGTGTCTGTCTGTCTGTTTCATTCGTACATTTCTCTGCCTTGCCCGGTAGCCTGTCCTTCCGTCTGTATGTCTGCTTGCCTATCAGCCTGTCCGTCCGTCGGTCGGTCGGTCTGCGTGCATGTCTCCCTGTCTATCCTTCTGTCTGTCTGTCTGGCTGGCTGGCTGGGTGGTGGTTGTCGTTCTGCCTGTCCGTCTGTTTGTCTCTTTCTGCATGGGTTTTGTCTTCCTCCTGTATGTCTGACTGTTCCCTGCCTGTCTGTCTTGACTGTTTGCCTGTCAGCCTGTCCGTCGGCGTGTCTGGCTGCCTGTGAGAGTGACCGGCCGTGCGCCTGTCCCCCTCCGCCTTTCTGCCCGTAAGTCTGTATGCCTGCCTGTCCGCCTGTCCGTCCGTATGTGTGCCTGCCTGCCTGCCTGCCTGCCGCCCTGCCTGTCATGCCCGTTAGTCTTTCAGTTTGTCCGCCCGTCTGCCTGGTTGCCTGCCTTTCTTCTGTCTGTATGCCCGTTTTGTCTGTCTGTGCGCCTCTCTGTCCGTTGATCCGTCCAATCTGTCCGCCTGCTTGTCTTGCCTTTCCGGGGTCCGTCTGCCTGCCTGCCTGCCTTTCTGTCTGTATGTCCGTCTGCCTGCCTGCCTTTCTGTCTGTATGTCCGTCTGCCTGCCTGTCTTTCTGTCTGTATGTCCGTCTGCCTGTCTGCCTTTCTGTCTGTATGTCCGTCTGCCTGCCTGTCTTTCTGTCTGTATGTCCGTCTGCCTGCCTGCCTGCCTGCCTGCCTGCCTGCCTGTCTGTCTGTCTGTCTGTCAGTCCTGTTCGTCCGTCCCATTAGTCTGCCTGTTTCTGCCTGCATGCTTCTCATGTTACTCAAAACAAAACAAAACAAAAAAAAAAAACATACATCTGTCTTTTCTTCTGTCTGTCTGTCTGTCTGTCTGTCTGTCTGTCTGTCTGTCGGTCGGTCGGTCGGTCGGGGTCGGTCGGGATCGGGTGTCGGTCCGTCCGTCCGTCCGTCCGTCTGTCTGTCTGTCTGTCTGTCTGTCTGTCTGTCCTGTCCTCTCTTCCTGTCAGGTCATGTGCCGGTCCACCTGAATGCCTGTTCGTTCGTCACCACCTGTCTGCCAGCGCGTCAACTTGTACGTTTGCCAATACTTCTGTCGGTCTGTCTGTCTGCCCGGCTGACTTCCTGGCCTTACTTCCAATCAAGGTCCATCTCTGGGTCGGTCGGGGGTCGGTCGGTCTGTCTGCATGCCTGGGTCTGTCTGTCTGTCCTGACTGACTGTCTGTCTACCTGACTGACTTCCTGGCCTTCTTTCCCAATCAAGGGTCCATCTCTGTGTCGGTCGGTCGGTCGGTCTGTCTGCATGCCTGGGTCTGTCTGTCTGTCTGACTGTCCCTGTCTACCTGACTGACTTCCTGGCCTTATTTTCCAATCAAGGGTCCATCTCTGTGTCCGTCTGTCGGTCTGTCTGTCTGTCTGTCTGCATGCCTGGGTCTGTTTTTCTGTCTGTCTGTCGGTCGGTCGGGTCGGTCTGTCTGTCTGTCTGCATGCCTGGGTCTTTCTGTCTGTCTGTCTGTCTATCTCCCCTTGTCGCTGACCTTCCTGGCCTTATATCCAGTCAAGGGTCCATCTCTGTGTCGGTCTGTCGGTCTGTCTGTCTGTCTGTCTGCATGCCTGGGTCTGTCTTTCTGTCTGTAGGGGTCTGTCTGTCTGTCTGCATGCCTGGGTCTGGCCATCTGTCCCGTTATTCCTCGCGCCCTGTTTCCTCGGCGGAATGCGGAAATATAACACAGAGAGGTTGGTTTGTTTGTTTGCCAAAAGCAGCGTCCAACGCTGTATCCGGATGTCTGGCTCGAGAAGTGTTCTTGGAAAACATAAATCCAGGGGAAGTAATGAGGGCCCTGTGTGAAACTTCAACCAGGCGAACGTAGGTATAAGGGAATGTTAGACTTTGTGCGAAGGTCTCAGGGAAACCTTGAACAGGGGACCGGACATGGACCGAGGAAACTTAGAGACGTGAAGTAACTGAAAAACAAGACCTGGGGAAAGCAGAACAAACCACTCAACCAGCCAACCAACAAAACAAACACACAAAAACCGGACATGAAGAAACGTTGGCCGGGTTGAACATAGTCTTGAGGGAATCATCTAGACCAAGGGGAGAGGAACCAACACAAGAAGAGGGAGAGAGAGAGAGAGAGAGATAGAGAGAGAGAGAGAGAGAGAGAGAGAGGAGAGAGAGAGAGAGAGAGAGAGAGGTGTTTCATATTTTTTCCTGTATTCTGAGGGCAGTGTGTTTAAATTTGAACAGCCATAAGCTAACATCTTCAGAGAGAGAGAGAGAGAGAGGTTTCAACATTTTCCCCTCTATTCTGATGGCAGTGTTCAAATTTGAACAGTAATAGGCTTACATCTTTACACACACACACACACACACACACACACATACACACACACACACACACACACACACACACACACACACACACACACACACACACACACACACGCACACACACACACACATAACCAGTGTTGGAATCTACACCCAAAGTCGAAAGAAATAGCGCTGACTGATCGCGAATGCATCGCTCTGAAATCGAAGACCTGTGTGTTTTACGTTTTTTGTTTAATTGTTTGTTTGTTTGTTTTACAGTATAAGTCTTTCGAAATTGAAAGATTTAATACCATAGAGAAAGCATCGCTTCAGAACCACACCCACATGTCTTCAAACTGACCATGTTGAAAAATAAATCTGCGATGAAAATAGGCTGAAATGGCTGTAGGAATTGTCACATTGTGCTGTTGAAAACACAGCCTGTGCTGTTGAAAACGCTGTCACCGTTGTGTGGACATTATCTTTGAAATTATAACAGCCCAGATAATCAGCACCCTGATTTCAGTGTCATTTCTTTTTCCTTTCTTTTTAAACTTTAAAAGCACTCCCCATCCATTTTTTGCGCCCCAATTTGAGGAGATAAGTGATTGTTCGTTCTTTGTTTTCATCGTCCTCCAATGTTGTTTTTGTCTTGCCTGAAGAAGATCAAAGAGGTCGAAACGCGTCGTGTGGTTGTCTGGTTTTTTTTTTTTTTTTTTTTTCGCTGTCCCAACCTCTGCGCCACCTCAGAGGCAGTGCACCCACGCCGCTCATTCCGACACCCCGTCCACAGCCACAGCCCGGTCGGCCCCCGCCACAGCCTCGGCGCCGGCAATCCACAGGGAGCAGCCAATGTCAAGTCGTCAAGAGGCAACCCACCGGAGGAGACACTGCACTGCCGCCGAGTCACTTCAGTGGTGTTCAGTGGCGCCTGTTCTGATCTAACATACGCAGGACAACACACCTACTAAGCCCCCTACTGACGACAATAATTGCTTAGTCGCGGAGCCGGCGTGAGTGAGCTCTCCCTCCGGAGGGCGCGCCACCACGTCCGTCCAACGGCAGCCCCCATGGACCCGCCGATACCGGTGACCCCGCGGAACGGAAAAACCAGGCCACAGACGTGGAGAGGACATCGAAACTGAGGTCACCATGAGAGCAGGGCATGAAGGGCCACAGAATTTGAGACATTTTTTTTTTTTTATGCTGATCGATGAGAATGAGGATGATTAAGATGATGCTACGGATTTCCCATTTCGGTCTGAGACTACATGACAGGGCTGTACTCTACGCTTCCTTTCATAATATATCCCGGCGTCAACCAGGCCCGAGAGATACAGACACCTGCAGTGTTGGTCAGGAAATTTGAGCAACACTCTCAGAAAACGCATCCATTAAGTGGATGAAACTCGACTGTGTGGTCCCAGTCTTTCCCAACTGAGCCCGCAACAAACTCAAACTCTGGGTAGGAGCCGGTCGGGGCAGAAAAACCCACATGACTTCTGATGGGATTTTTTTTGTTTTTCTCTTTCGCTCGGCGGAATAGTAATTCATAGTAAAATGAGCATGTCCAGAAGGGTCTTGGGTTCAAATCCCAGCCTTGACTCGTCCGTAGATGGAAGAAAGGGGCAGCAGAGGGACATCCAGAGTCATGAACCGGGTGGTGGCCCAGCCCCCCTAGAGTGTCAGGAGATAAGGGCCGAAACACTTGCTTGAAGGGGGCTTCTCTTCTGAGGACTCTCTGCTGCCACGCTCCACTCCACGAGTTTCTTTTCTACTACTGTTGTAACGTTGTTTTTAATTTAAAAGTAGCCCGGTTTATTTTGTACGTAACTGGAATGGTAATTCCGATGATATCTTGATGGTGGTGACTCAGTGATAGATAAGGGCTCGCGTGGAGAGACTGGCATGAGAAAACAGCTGGGAATTCGGCTTAGATTCCCGAAGCCGGGGCCCTTCTGTCTTGAGTAGGGCGACCAGTTGGCACTATGGCACAATGAGTGAGAACAGGCAGTCTTTTTTCTCTCCTCTTCACCTTTACCCCCTCGTCATCTCCCCCCTCCTCCTTTTCGTTCTTCCACCTCGTCCTTTTCATCGTCCTTATTTTCCTTTTGTTGGGTCCTCCACCTCGTCCTTTTTTTCGTCGCCTTTGTTTTTTTTTTGTTTGCTTCTCCTCACCTCGTCCTTTTCATCGCTTTTGTTTTTCTTTGTTTGGTCCCCCACCACATCCTTTTCACTGGCTTTGTTTTTCCTTGTTTTGTCCTCCACCTCATCCTTTTCATTGTCTTTGTTTTTCTTTGTTTGGTCCTCCACCTCGTCCTTTTCATTGTTTTGTTTTTCTTTGTTTGGTCCCCCCACCTCGTCCTTTTCATTGTCTTTGTTTTTCTCTGTTTGGTCCCCCCACCTCGTCCTTTTCATTCTCTTTGTTATTCTCTTTTTGGTCCTCCACCTCGTCCTTTTCATTGCCTTTGTTTTTCTTTGTTTGGTCCTCCACCTTGTCCTTTTCATTGTTTTGTTTTTCTTTCTTTGTTTTGTTTTGCCCCCCCCCCACCTCGTCCTTTTCATTATCTTTGTTTTTCTCTGTTTGGTCCTCCACCTCGTCCTTTTCATTGTCTTTGTTTTTCTCTGTTTGGTCCTCCACCTCGTACTTTTCATTGTCTTTGTTTTTCTTTTGTTTGGTCCTCCACCTTGTCCCTTAACATCGCCTTTCTTTTTCTTTGTTTGGTCCTTCCCATGTCCTTTTTCATCCTCGTTATTTTCCTTAGTTTGATCCACCACCTCGACTTTTTCACGTCCTGGTTTTCCTTTGTTTCTCTGTTTCTTTCCCCCTGTCTTCCACACATCTTAGCCAAACTCGGGATGTCAGTTTACACTGTGAACGGATTTTGAAGCCAGTCCTGGAGTTTAGGGGGTTAAGGGTAGAAGAAGAAGATCACGTGTTGCTGCCGAATGACCGTGAGGCCACTGAACTGTTCGACAATATGAAACGCGCTCCCTCCCCCCCCCCCCCCCCCCCCATCCCCCACCACCCCCCACAAGCCTGTCTTTCCCTCTTGCGTATCTTCTTATATCGCCTGCAGTGGCATGCGAACATGGCGGAGGGGGGGGGGGGGGTGGGGGGTGGAGGGGGATGGGGAGGGGGGCAGGGAAATATAGGGAGGAGGAGAAAAACTGCCTTCTGCGCCTCTTCCCCCCCTCTGCCTGTCCCCCCCCCCCCCCCCCCCCCCCCCCACACCCCCCCCCCCACACACACACGTATCTGAAGCTCCAAAATATGGATGGCATATTCTTTGGTGCGCCTCCCCTCTCCACGCCCCCCCCCCCCCCCCCCCCCCCCCCCCCCCTTCCTCTCCCCCCCTCGCTTTTTTACAGGAATTTTGAAGTTTGAGAGAGAACAGTGAAAGTTCTGAAAATGAGATTCAACCCCCCTCTTCTTCCCTTTCTAAAGAATTTAGAATCCCACCCCCACCCCCACCCCCAGTGCCGCCCGCCGCCCCCTCCCCCCACCCCCACCCCCCTCCTCCGCTTTTACGGACAAAAATGGTCCCCGCCCCCCCCCCCCCCCCCCCCCCCCCCCCCCCCCCCCCTCCCCCCTTCGCACCCCCTCATTTTCATGCAAAATGTCTTCGGACGCTACTGCCCTGAAGTGATTCAGGTCTCCCGTTTTGTTTTCCCCCGCTGATGGAGGAAGAGTGTTTACAAGATGTAGAAATCTGACTTCACGAGTGCTTTCAGCTCATGGCAGTCACCTGTGCGACCGAACGTTCTGTCAGACTGAAGGGTCCCCTATAGAGACGGGATAACTTCCCCTTGAAAGATAGCCCGGCTCTTTCCACCACACAGGATAGCTTCCCCTTGAAAGATAGCCCGGCTCTTTCCATCACACAGGATAGCTTCCCCTTGAAAGATAGCCCGGCTCTTTCCACCACACAGGATAGCTTCCCCTTGAAAGATAGCCCGGCTCTTTCCACCACACAGGATGGCTTCCCCTTAAAAGATAGCCCGCTTGTTTCAATCGCACAGGATAGCTTCCCCTGAAAAGATAGCCCGGTTGTTTCTATCACACAGGATAGCTTCCCCTTGAAAGATAGCCCGAAATTTTCCATGACACAGGAAGGCTTCCCCTTGAAAGATAGCCCGAAATTTTCCATCACACAGGATAGCTTCCCCTTGAAAGACAGCCCGGCTGTTTCCATCACACAGGATAGCTTTCCCCTTGAAAGATAGCCCGAAATTTTCCATCACACAGGATAGCTTCCCCTTGAAAGACACAGCCCGGCTGTTTCCATCACACAGGATAGCTTCCCCTTGAAAGATAGCCCGAAATTTTCCCATCACACAGGATAGCTTCCCCTTGAAAGATAGCCCCGGCTCTTTCCATCACGCCGGATAGCTTCCCCTTGAAAGATATAGCTCAGCAAAAGATAGCCCGGCTCTCTCTCTTTTCATCACACGGGATAGCTTCCCCGTCAGTGTCGAACGGACGGAGTGCTTCACGATAGTTTTTAAAACGGATGATCCCACTTGCCGCTTCAAACGACTGTACAATTGAATACAAAGCTTTTTCTCGAATATTCAGATTCTTATAATTTTTTGAATTGACATTCCAAAGCACATCATGGCCTTGGTACAATTCATTAATTGTTTTGGTCTCTGAATCGGACAGTTTGACCACCTTGCTGGAAGACGCCATTGTTTCCATGTGCCCAAGGGTGTCGGCTCAATGCTGAGCGTTGATTGGTTGGAGGATACTAGCTGTCCGTTTCGAATAGATCACTCGCCCCATCTTTCCTAGCATACAAGCCAGTCTCGTGATACGTTATCCATATCCTGCGAGCCCTCGCCGTGAGAAATCGCAGACCCCCCCCACCCCCCTCCCACCCCCCCCCCCTTCCTCCCCCCCCCCCCCCCCCCCCCCCCCCCCACACACACACACACACACGCACAATCGACGAGTATACTAGCATTTGGCGTCCATGAAATGCTTTGGCTGATGAGGATCACACATGTCCGAATTTCCATCCAAACACAGCATACAGTGACTGGCTAGCAGTCTCGTGCCGTTTGCACACAGGCCACTCGCTTTACACCCATTCTTATCTTTTAGTGATAAGGTCAAGAAGCTCCGTGGCGCATTCCATGTCACGTGTCACTCTCAATGAAACATGTTTGTTTGTTTATAAAGCATGTTGGGACTTGCATGTTGTGAAGCATAAACACTTTTACAGCAGATTCAGTGAAAACCTTGTTCAAAGGTGTTCAGCCTGATGTGATTGTTGAAGATCATGTGATCAAGGATTTTTACGGAAGAACGATTAAAACAAAATTCCGGTGTTTTTAACACATTTTGTTAAAAAAGAATTATGCTTTAATGAGTTGGCTGGATTGAAAAAAAAAAAATTTAGAAAGTATGAATTGAGAGCGGATTTCACTGCGTGACAGCCCTGATATGGTCTTGCGGTCGGCTGGGCTATAAGCAACATTATCTATCTATCTTTATCTAGCTGCACAGGACGCTGTTGGTCAGGAGCCTTTGTGGCGTGGCACATTTCACTATGGCAGACCTTTCGGGCACAAAGGCGTAACTTTTTTAATCGCAGGATGAGAAAGTGATGGGATTATTAACTGGGGAAAAAATAGAGAAGACGCACGGTGGAAACTAACATTATTAGCTTTATCAGGCAGTAGGGGTGTCTGTCTATGTATCTATGAATCTATGTATCTATCTGTCTATCTGTCTATCTATCTATCTATCTATCTATCTATCTTCTGTCTGTCTGTCTGTCTATCTATCTATCTATCTATCTATCTATCTATCTATCTATCTGTCTGTCTGTCTGTCTATGTATCTGTCTGTCTGTCTATCGTACATACACATCTATATCTATCTGTATGCGCGCACACACACACACACACACACACACACACACACACACATATATATATATATATATATATATATATATATATATATATATCTGTCTATCTATCTAGTTATTTATTAAGCGAGGCAGATGAAAGTGGCAGGCCGAGTGTGCAGTCCATCTATAGATCAAAAGGGGAGACAACAAGTTCCTGGCCTCATTACCCCTCTACACCCTCTGTACAAGTCCCGTTCGCTCATGCCACTCACCAGGCACGTGCGGGCGTCCCAGCCCACTCCCCGCGCGCCGCAGAGAGTTGTTCAGTCGCCCGGGCTGCCCTCTTAGATGACCTACATGTGTTAAAGAGTTGTTGAGGGCAGTTCAGCGAAGGCGGCCAACTGTGTCTGCACACAAGTTAAATGACCCCCGCGCGCGCGAAGGGTGGGGGGGGGGGGGGGGGGGGGGGGGGGGGGGGGAGGGGGTGGGGGGGGGGGGGGGGGGGGGGGGGGGGGGGGGTGGGGGGGGGGGGGGGGGGGGGGGGGGGGGGGGGGGGGATGAAGAGGGGAGGGGTTCCCATGCACACGAGCTTAGTTTACCGTCGTGCTTGCAAGTGAGTGAGTGACCTTCAGTGTCACGCATAACTTGGCCTATTATCAAAGCTCTCTCATTGATGTTTTGACGTCAGAATGATATTGTCAGATCAAAGAGGAGTCTTGTAGAAGCAGTAAACAAGATGTCTGTACAAATCATCATCGAGAACCCAACTCCGTGACAAAACAACAACAAACAAAAAAAAAAAAAAAAAAAAAAACCTGTGACTGCGCGCCAAACATGTATCAGTGTAGGGCCATAGCGCTTGTTGGCTTCTGAGGGGGTTATATTATAGGCTGATCCCGGGTCAGAAAGTCGAATTTAGTTAGGTTTTGAACTCGTATCACCGAAGTTTTTTTTACCCTGTCAGACTCCAAGTCAGAGTCTACAGACCACGTTTTCAAGGCAGATAACTCTCATGGGGGGTCATGACAGGTCAGTGTCTTGGGATGTGTAGTAAACTGTACTGTCCTTTTTTGTTTAATATGTAAACAAAGCTCTATGTTTTTTTTTTTTTTTTTTGTACTACCAGTTCTTATAGAACAGGGAGTACTTTACATTGGAAACGAAGAAATGCTGTCTGTGTGTCTGTCTGTCTGTCCGTCCGTGGTCAAAATGTGTTCCACTCGCTCCAGACAAAACTACTGGGCCGATCTTTCTGAAATTTTTGTAGGTATGCTCACTATGGGTCAAGGATGATGCCCGATATTTTGTTTTACTGTTGTAGCCGTTACTAACGGCTATAACGGCCCATAACGGTTTTTCTTCTTTATATATTTATATCTCAGAAAGTACTTGGCCGACCTTTCTGAAAATTTGTAGGCATGTTCATTATGGGTCACGGATGATGCCCGATGTTATATTTTACCATTTTTTACTAACGGTTATAACGGCCATAACGGTGTTTCTTCTTTATGGAATATCTCAAAGTACTTGGCCGATCTTTCTGAAAATTACAGGTATGTTTATTATGGGTCACAGACGATGTTCGATGTTTTTTATTTTAAACCGTTATATCCGTTACTAACGGCTATAACGGCCCATAATAGTGTTTTTTTCTTCTTTATGGAATATCTCAGAAAGTACGTGGCCAATCTTTCTGAATTAAAGGTATGTTCGTTATGGGTCACGGATGATGCCTGATGTTTTATTTTACCTTTATAGCCATTACTAACGGCTATAACGGCCCATAACGGTTTTTTTAATGGTATATCTTAGGAAGTACTTGGCCGATCTTTCTGAAAACTTGTAGGTATGTTTCGTTATGGGCACGGATGATGCCTGATGTCTTATTTTTACCGTTTTGTCCGTTATTAACGGCTATAGCTGCCCATAGCGGTGTGTTCTTCTCTATGGAATATCTCAGAAAGTACTGGGCCGATCTTTCTGAAAACTTGTAGGTATGTTCATTATGGGTCACAGATGATGCCCGATGTTTACCAGAATAGCCATTACTAACGGCTATAACGGCCAAAAACGATTTTTCCTCTTTATGGTTAACCTGACGGTATTCAAGATAAACTGGGAGTACGTTTATATGCGTTGCATCTTGTTTTTTAAAAAAAACTGTGAGAGGAAGCGATGGTGTGGACCTGCACCTAGCAGTGAAAGGAAGCGTATGGGATGTGTGGACTGTTCAAGGCAAAGGACTCGATGACGGTTCGCATGTGAGGCGAGCGAAAGTGTACAGTGTAAAGAACCATGCTTGCGCGCGCTGTTCAAGTGAATCGCAGTGTGACAGCAGCTTAAGGAACACGTGCACGGCAGACGGGGGCAGGGGTGGTGAGGGTGGGTGGGGACCCAGCTGGGAGACCCAGCTTGGAACAGTACAGTGCATAGCGCAGACTGTGGAGAATTTGGTCTTTCCCCCCTCTGTGGATCACATCGTACATGCCCGGCTTATGATCACTGGCCACAGACAAGACGCTGGCTGCCTAAGTGACGGCCACTGGCCGGAGAGTAGTCCCCCCACACCGAGACGCTGTGCATCGTGCCTGTTTCGGTGGCATTGTAATGCCGGCCTAATGACCAGTGGCCCCGGGCTGCACACCAAGAAAATGAATGCCCCAAGGCCTTGCTTAAGGAGTGGCGTATTTATAGACTGGCGCAAGTGGATTGTTTAGAGAGATGTTCTTGTGTCTGAAAGTGGATTCTCTCCTCATTTTCTTTTATGTGGCCAACGAGGTGCACGCCAGGTGGTTCCAAGCAGACAGCTTTGAAATCAAAGGAATGGCATTATTTGGGACTCGTGAAACTGGCGCGCCAAGAGAGTGTGAGTGCACAGGCCTGAAATGTGTGTCAGATAAGGGGAAGCCACTTACTTGAAGATCGTGATTTCATCGGTGAAGTACCCCCCCCCCCCCCCCCCCACACACCACACCCCCTTTCCCCCCACCCCCCAAAAACAACAACAACAAAAAAAACAAAAAAACAACAACAAAAAACAAACAAACAAAGGGAAATAATTGGTAGTGGAGTTGTTCTTTTCCCAATGATCAGTTCAGCATTAAAGTGCTGGCTCAAAGTTAAGATAGGCCTCAAAACGCTCACATGGATTATTAAATGGTGTTTGAGTGCAAACTCTAAACTGCGGCGTGTGGCCACGCCAACAGAAGACGCCATGCGGTCCGCCCCTGTGGATCACATTCTAACGCCTCCTAGTAACGACCACTGGCCCGAGAGCAGACCCCCCAGAGAGACGCTGTGCCTTCCACCTCTTCCGATGCCATTGTAATGCCGACCTAATGACCATTCGATGACCTGTAGTGCCCCCCCCCCCCCACACACACCACACCCCACCACCACCACCACCACCACCACCACAGACAGAAGTCGCTGTGCTTTCCGCTGCTCTGGTCAGCGTTGTTTAATGCGGGTTAATGACTGACCACTGGCCAGAGAAGGCCGGGCCCTAGACCGACAGACGGACGAACAGTCCCGTACTGACTGACTGACGGACTGACTCCACCGTACTCTCACCTTCCCCTGTTCCTCTCGCTGCGTTAGTTGCTGAGCGGTGGTTCGGCGGGTGAGGCACTCGCTTGGAATGAAAAAGAAAAAGAAGAATCTACCAGGGTTGTGGTTCGACTCTGTGTGTGAGTGTGTGTCTGTGTGTGTGAATCCGAAAAATTGCACTCAGTCCACCAATCACGAGTAGAGAAAGGAGATAAAAAAAAAAAACATTGCGGAAGAGTCGAACATAAACACACACACACACACACACACACACACGCACGCACGCACACACATACATACACACACACGCACACATAAACACACGCATACACACATAAACACACACACACACACACACACACACACATACTCTCTCTCTCTCTCTCTCTCTCTCTCCCTCTCTCTCTCTCACGTACACACTTACACACACATAAACACACACACACATAACACACACACACACACACACACACACACACACACGCACGCGCGCACGCGCGCACACACACACACACACACACACTCTCTCTCTCTCTCTCTCTCTCTCTCTCTCTCTCTCTCTCTCACACACACACACAAAGATTCAAAGATTTAATCCTGTGACCCCTTTTGGGGCATGGAGGACTTGAAACAAAATGAACAAATGTAATGAAACACATCAACATCCAAAAATGTTCCCCAATAATTAACACACTGGATATAATGTTACACAACTTTACTAAGTTTTAAAAACTTCGCTAAGTTTTGTAACACTTTT
>JADBJO010005450.1:0-10000 GCA_016801955.1 Conus betulinus
ACGGCCCTCGAGGAGGGACGACAAACGAGAGCTCACGTAAACCGCTTCACGTAGTGAGTTCCCCTATTCTAGCCGAGTATCCTCTGAAATACGAACCAGGGTGAAGGAGAACTCCGGCAGGGCCGACTAGAGGTTGTGCCCTAGCATTTGCCCTCAAACGGGCGACAGAAAGCTGAATTGAATGGTGCGCGTAAAGCACGAGGGTTTCTTAGGCTCAACCTGAACATGACCTGGTTTCTGGGGTGAACAACAGACGTCTCCGAGTGCAAACAAAAAAAAAACTACCTGACAGTGGGAAAAAAAAAGTTTCAGGTCGAGGCCTTCACGTCTGTCTGTGTGTCAGGACAGGGTCGGGACATACGGCGATAACGGTAAAATACACATCAAGTATGATTCCGTGACCCATAATGAACATACCTACAATTTTTCAGAAAGATCGGTCACAGTAGTTTTGTCTAGAGCGAATGGAACACATTTTGACCACGGGACAAACACACACACACACACACACACCACACACACAACACACACACAACACACACACACAACACAGAGCATTCTTTCGTTCCCATTGTAAAGTACTCCCTGTTCTATAAGCACTCTTGCCACGAAAACACTGTGATGGTGTGATGGAAAAAAAACAATCAAACAACGATTTCACGCAATTGCACTTGCATAAATAGAGGGGGTACCATGGCTAATCACTACATGGAAACTAAATTCATCCGCAAAAATATGTCGACTACACTGTGTCACAAAAGCCAGGATGTGCACAGTCCCACACACTGCATTCAGATATCTCTACGTCTGCATTTGCGTTTACGTGTAACGTACCATTCCTTTTCCCTATACTTCCTCACTAATCTTTTCTTTCCTCTACCATTCCTTGTCCATTCCTGCCTTCCCCACACTTCAATTAACCCCCCCCCCCCACACACAAACCACAACACACCCGCCCACGTTACGCCCCACATCTTTCAATTCCCTCTTCTCTGTCTGTTTTTTCACCTTCTGCTCCCCCTTGGCCCTCTTCCCCTGCCTACGGTCACCACTAGTTCATGCTTTCCATCACACTATTTCGTATGTTTTTTTTTGCGTCGTTTCTGCTTTTCATTACCGATTTCGTTTTTCATATTATGTTCGTCCATCTTTCCTTTTTCTTTCAAAGGTTCTTCCTCGTTTATTCCCTTCGAATATACCTTTTTTTTTTCAGATGTTTTACTTGTCTGCATTTCCCTTCCTTTTTTAACTTTCGTTTTTTTTTGCCATCTCTCTCTCTCTCTCTCTCGCTCTCTCCTCTCTCTCTCTCTCTTTCTCTCTATCTCCTCTCTCTCTCTTTCTCTCTCTCTCTCCTGCTTCCTCCCATTTGCATTTCCCCAAAACCTTTTTTCATCCTTTTTTTTCCATTTTGCGACATTTCATTATCCTGCTCTTCATGTCTTTCTTAAACTTTTGATTCTTCTCTTATTTTTTTTCTTTTTTTTAGTATTTCTCAGCTGTTTTTTAATCTTTCACAAATGTCCTAACACTTAAAGCTTTTCAAGTGTTGGTTACCATATTTGTGTATTTTCCACGTTTCGTTTCAATTGTTTACAACTATATCCACCTTTCAAATCTGTTTCATCACATCGTTTAACCATCTTCTTCCCAGTTGATTTCGAATAGAACCAGACCCCCGCCCCTTCACTCTCCATGCATTCTTTTGTTTTGTACCTTTCTCTTCCAGTCTTCATGGCTATTGGCTTTAAGGGGAAGACGACAGCATGGAGGTGTCAGTATACATCGCATTGATCCTATTTGAAAGGTGAGATTCCGTTTCTACAGTAGCTTGCATCATTACAATACGAATTAATTGTATGAAATAGAAAAAATCATTAGATAACCATAATACAGTTCACAAGAGGCAAATCTAAAAACATCAACTCAGAGAAATCATAGCACCCAAAATGCAATCATAGCAGCCAAATTGCAATCATTACACCAAATGTAAACTAACTGTACTATCTTAACACGATTGATAACCTGCAGAAACACTTCATCACACACTATAGCAGCAGGGATCATCGATATAATTGAAAAAAAAAGAAAAGAAAACATCGATCACGTCATGAAAAACAAACGTAAACCCGTTACTGAAAGTAAAATTTGTACTCGCAAACTTATACCTTGCGACCCAAAAAACGTTCGTACCATCATCACAGCATGATAGGATAAAAACTCAAATCAAAAGCATCATTATGCCATAACACGAATTCTAATATTTAAGACTGATGACAAAATCGTAACCTAACTCGGTAATAAGCAGATCATACTGGTTACATTATCACTCCACAACGAGGAAATATGCCAACAAAACACTCATCATAGTGGCATACACCGGCGCTTCACGCTCTGTTCTCTGGTGTTCAGTCTTTTGATGTTTGGTAGCAGAGAACCAGACACAAACGACCCCAACGTGTTGATTGTAGAAGACATGCGTCAGACTCTTAAGACTTAACCACTGCCTGTGAACTTAAGTGGTTAATGGAGGGTCTCATGCCAGAGATCTGGCTTCTCGAAGATCCAGCAAAAAAAGAAGGCGGAGCCCTATTCCTCTCCCCGGATTCCCTGCCTGACCAGTTTAAAAAAGAGGAACATGTGAACCCGTTCACGGGTGGGGTGGATTGGGGGTGTACGTCGATCAACAGAAAAATCCAGTGGCCTGACTTGGTCTTGTATAGGTCAAAACTCGGAAACAAATTCGGTTACTATCATATCATGTATGGTAGTATCGGTGCATGCCCCAATGCCAATAATATATTTTGAAATTAATAATCTCAACAGTGTCGCATGATAACAAGCGTAGGAGAAATGCAGTGTGTTTGAACGCGTCTGAATGAATTACGTCTGCAATCTCGGTTTACAAATTGCGTTCCGTGACTGAGCAGCATTTGAGGCATTGTTGAAGAGTGTAGCATTGTCCTCGCATCGCCTGCTGTGCTGTACAGTTCAAGGTAATGATTTTCTGGGCCTCTCTCTCTCTCTCTCCTCTCTCTCTCTCTCCTCTCTCTCTCTCTCTCTCTCTCTCTCTCTCTCTATCTTATATATATATATATATATATATATTATAGATTATATAAAAGGGAGAGGTTCAGGGGAATTAATGTTACACAATTAGTTGTCTTTTAGTCTTTACTTGATATGGCAATGAGTCATATTTCATGTAATTCGCACTTGTTAAAGAGATTTGCTATGTCGTAATAATGTCTTACCGGTATGTCTGTAGGTTCCCCCTGAAAATTTTCACTGATCATTCCATTGATGGGCTCCGACAGCAAATTGCTTGTTGGGACAAGTTATTGTTGTATGTAAGTTGTTATCCTAGAAAACACTCTGATATGCCGTTAAAGGCAGACAAGAATGCCAGATCTGAGAGTTTTGAGGAAATTATAGTTGAATGTCAGATGCACGTTTACATTATAAGAATAAAAGCCATGAGTTTTGGATCTTAAAGCGGGGCTCAAAGATTGCCTTCCATATTTGATTCTTTTGCATTGTACTGTTATTTCTTCAGAAGATTATTTGTTTACAGCACTTTATTCTTATTTATTTGTTTGTTTACCCTTTACTCTCGCCTTGGTGTGCCATTGCATTTCGTTTTTGAATTCTCTGTGGTGAGAATGCCTCCGAATTAGAGACTGGGAGTATTTATCTATTTAATGCCAACGAAGCACAGACACAGTCAGCCGGTCTCACTGACGAGTCTAAATCAGCGGACGAAAGGCCTCGAGCAGACAGTATGAATGACTCCTCTTTCAAGATGGACCACCCATGGTCCTAAATGTTCCTCGTAAAGGATTCAATATCGGTGTTCTACCACAATGAAAGCTTTTTTTCAAGATGGACTACCATGGTTTACTAATGTCCCTCGTGAAGGATTTAATATTGATGTTCTACCACAATGAAAGTTTCGTTCCCAATTTCTTTATCTCACTACTAGGCATCATGTGGAGCTGTGTGATTAGTGTCTGCCAAAGACAGACGTGCATAGTATTATGACAAACAGCAATTACTCGTGAGGCTGGAGTGACAGACCTTTTCTTTTTATTTCTGACAAGGGCTGAAAGAAAAAAAAATCTGAATTTAACAGTATCTCGTGAATTTAAAACTCGTGTTTTCAATTTATGACCATCGATTTCTTTGCTCTAAACGTAATTGGTACTGGATTATTTTACTCTAAAACCTCATTCTGCCCCTCTCATTGAAAGGATTATAATCGTGACCTTTAAGTAATACATTTTAATTATTAGATTTTTGGATAACCATGCTAAAACTGCTTCGTGTCTGAAATCTGTTAGACAATCTAAAACCTTTTCATCTATGATTCCAGAAGACTTTACTATTCATCTGATGATTGCAGACAGTCTTTACAGTTTATCTGATGATTCCAGGGAGTCTTCACTGATGATTTCAGACAGTCTTCACTGATGATTTCAGACAATCTTTACTGTTCATCTGATGATTACAGAGAGTCTTTTACTATTCACCTGATGATTGTAAACAGTCTTTACTGTTCATCTGTTGATTGCAGAGAGTCTATACTGTTCATCTGATGATTGCAGACAGTTTTTTACTGTTCATCTGATGATTAAAGAGAGTTCTTTGCTGTTCATCTGATGATTGCAAACAGTCTTTACTGTTCATCTGATGATTGCAGACAATCTTTACTGTTGCTCTGATGATTGCAGACAATCTTTACTGTTTATCTGATGATTCCAGAGAGACTTTGCTGATGATTTCAGACAATATTTACTGTTCTTCTGATGATGGCAGAGAGTCTTTACTGTTCACCTGATGATTGCATACAGTCTGTACTGGTCACCTGTTGATTGCAGAGTGTCTTTACTGTTCATCTGATGATTGTAGACTGTCTTTACTGTTCATCTGATGATTGCAGAGAGTCTTTACTGTTCATCAGATGATCGCAGACAGTCCTTAGTCTTTATCGGATGATTGCAGACAGTTTTTACTGATGCATGCAGAGAGTCTTTACTGTTCATGTGATAATTAAAGAGATTCTTCACCGTTCATCTGATGATTCAAGACAGTCTTTATGGTTCATCTGATGATTAAAGAGAGTCTTTACTGTTCATCTGTGATTGCAGACAGTCTTTTCTTTTCATCTGATGATTGCAGAGCGTCTTTATTGTTCATCTGATGATTGCAGAGCGTCTTTACTGTTCATCTGATGATTGCAGAGCGTCTTTGCTGTTCATCTGATGATTAAAGAGAGTCTCTACCGTTCATCTGATCATTACAGACAGTCTTTACCGTTCATCTGATGATAGCAGACAGTCTTTACTGTTCATCTGATGATTACAGAGAGAGTCTTTACTGTTCATCTGATGATTGCAGACAGTCTTTACTGTTCATCTGATGATTGCAGAGATTGTTTACTGTTCATCTGATGATTGTAGAGATTGTTTTACTGTTTATCTGATGATTGTAGAGATACTTTACTGTTCATCTGATAATTGCCGACAGTCTTTACTGTTCATCTGATGATTGCCGATATTCTTTATTGTTCATCTGATAATTGCAGAGAGTCTTTTACTGTTCATCTGATGATTGCAGACAGTCTTTACTCTTTATCTCATGAATGCAGACAGTTTGTACTGTTCATATGATGATTGCAGGCGGTCTTTTCTGTTGATCTGATGATTGCAGACGGTATTTACTGTTCATCTGATGATTGGAGACTGTCTTTACTGTTCATCGGATGATCATGATGATTATGGACGGCCTTTACTGTTGATCTGATGATGTCAGACAGTCTTTACTGTTGATCTGATGATTGCAGACAGTCTTTATTGTTCATATGATGATTGCAGACAGTCTTTACTGTTCATATGATGATTGCAGACAGTCTTTATTGTTCATATGATGATTGCAGACAGTCTTTACTGTTCATATGATGATTGCAGACAGTCTTTACTGATTATATGATGATTGCAGAGTCTTTACTGTTCATATGATGATTGCAGACAGTCTTTACTGTTCGTGTGATGAATGCATACGGTCTTTACTGGTGATCTTATGATTGCAGATGGCCTTTACTGTTTATCTTATGATTGCAGACGGCCTTTACTCTTCATCTGATGATAGCAAACAGTGTTTACTCTTCATCTGATGATTGCAGACAGTCTTTACTAATGATTGCAGAGGGTCTTTACTGTTGATCTGATGATCGCAGATAGTCTTTACTGTTCATCTGATGATTGCAGACAGGCTTTACTGTTCATCTGATGATTGGAGAGAGTCTTTAACGTTTATCTGATAATAGAAGACAGTCTTTACTGATGATTGGAGAGAGTCTTTTCTGTACATCTGATGATTGCAGAGAGTTTTACTGTCCATTGGATGATTGCAGACAGTCTTTACTGTTCATCTGATGATTGCAGACAGACTTTACTGTTGATCTGATGATTGCAGAGAGTATTTACTGTTTATCGTATGATTGAAGGCAGTTTTTACTGATGATTGCAGAGACTCTTTACTGTTCATCTGATGATTGCAGACAGCCTTTACTGTTTATATGATGATTCCAGAGAGTCTTTGCTGATGATTTTAGACAATGTTCCTGTTCATCTAATGATGGCAGACAGTCTTTACTGTTCACCTGATGATTGCATACAGCCTGTACTGTTCATCTCATGATTGCAGAGAGTCTTCACTGTTCATTGGATGATTGCAGACAGTCTTTATCGATGATTGCAGAGAATCTTTACTGTTCATCTGATGATTGCAGAGAGCCTTTACTGTTCATCTGATGATTGCATAGATTGTTACCGTTCATGTGATGATTGTATAGAGACTTTACTCTTCATATGATGATTGCAGAGAGACTTTTACTGTTCATCTGATGATTGTAGAGATTGTTTACTGTTTATCTGATGATTGTAGAGAGATTTTACTGTTCATCTGATGATTGCCGACAGTCTTTACTGTTCATCTGATGATTGCAGAGATCGTTTACTGTTCATCTGATGATAGTAGAGAGACTTACTGCTCATCTGATGATTGCGACATTCTTTACTGTTCATCTGATGATTGCAGAGAGTCTTTACTGTTCATCTGATGATTGCAGACAGTCTTTACTGTTCATCTGATGATTGCAGACAGTTTGTACTGTTCATATGATGATTGCAGCGGTCTTTTCTGTTCATCTGATGATTGCCGACATTCGTTACTGTTCATCTCATGATTGCCGACCTTCTTTACTGTTCATCTGATGATTGCAGACAGTCTTTACTCTTCATCCGATGATTGCAGACAGTCTTTACTGTTCATATGATGAATGCATACGGTCTTTACTATTGATCTGATGATTGCAAACAGTCTTTACTGTCCATCGGATGATTGCAAACAGTCTTTACTGTTGATCTGATGATTACAGAATGTCTTTTCTCTTCATCTGATGGTAGCAAACAGTGTTTATTCTTCATCTGATAATTGCAGACAGTCTTTACTGTTCACCTGATGATTGCAGACAGTCTTTACTGTTCACCTGATGATTGCAGACAGTCTTTACTGTTCATCTGATGATTGAAGAGTGTCTTTACTGTTCATCTGGTGATTGAAGATAGTCTTCACTGTTCATCTGATGAGTGATGACAGTCTTTACTGTTCATCTGATGATTGCAGGGTGTCTTTACTGTTCATCGGATGATAGCAGGGTGTCTTTACTGTTCATCTGATGATTGCAGACAGTCTTTGCTGTTCATCTGATGATTGCAGACAGACTTTACTGTTCATTTGATGATTGCAAACAGTCTTTACTGTTTATCTGATGATTGCAGACTGTCTTTACTTTCATCTGATGTTTGCAGAGTGTTTTTTACTGTTCATCTGATGATTGCAGACAGTCTTTACTGTTGATCTGATGATTACAGACAGTCTTTACTCTTCATCTGATGATAGCAAACAGTCTTTACTTTTCATCGTATGATTGCAGTCTTTGCTGTTCATCTGATGACTGCAGACAGTCTTTACTGCTGCAGTGACGGCGATGGCTCTGAAGTCATACCATGAACGACGGACGGGTGACGTCACCAGCTCCCGGCACACCAGATGTCGCTTCCAGAAACACAACAATGCCCATGCCACAGAAGTTGACACTGAAGGACGCAGAATGACCTTGACCCAAAAAATAATGCTGTGTGGACAGTTTGTGGCGATGGAAGGGACCACGAACTTTGAACATGTTTATTCAGTGCCTGTAAGAGATATGAAGGATGGTGCTAATAGTGATGATGATGCTGCTGCTGTTGGTACTGCTGCTGCTGGTGTTGGTGCTGGTGCTGTTGTTGTTGCTGTTGGTGCTACTGCTGCTGCTGCTGCTGCTGTGTTGCTGCTGCTGCTGCTGCTGCTGCTGCTGCTGCTGCTGCTGCTGCTGCTGCTGCTGCTGCTGCTGCTGATGATGTTGATGCTACTACTACTGCTTATTATGTTGATGGTGATACTAGAAATGATGATGGTGATGATGATGATGATGATGATGATGATGATGATGATGACGATGACGATGATGACGATGATGATGATGATGATGATGATGATGATGATGATGATGATGATGATGATGACGATGATAAAAGCAGTCCTGAGGTTTCAAAATAGAAATGCTTACATTACCTCAATGATAAGTTATGTCAGGTGCAACAGTGTAAACAAAACGCATGATTGAACTGATTAATGAACTCGGATCAAAACACGTAATCAGCTTTTAGAAGAGAATAAAGTATTATCACAGTACATAGAATACGATACAGACAGAAACACCAGGTTGTTAACACAAGCTATTAAAAAAGAGAACCAAATAAAGACATAAACGAATACTTCATTTAGAAGCTCTCTGCGTCAAATTCTTCACTGAATTCCAGTACATCCTGGTTAACTTCAGTGCTAGCATCAAACCAGGATAAAGGAAGTCGCGCGGTATTGTGAAGCACTGGATTTAAAGCGAATCCTACGCGATTATCATGATGAGACTAGTTTTATAAGGATGTTATGACAGCCAAAACTAAAAATCAGCTGATTAAGATATACAGCAAATGGTAGCAAGTACTTCATTCCCATATTTTACATGAAGCTGATGCTCGGAAAAATCACTACTGATCTTCACGATTTGTTGTGTTATGCACATGGTGATGTTATTGCTAGTGGTGATGAGAAACAAAACGACGACGACGACGATGACGACGACGACGACGACGATGATGACGATGATGATGATGATGGCTGTCGTGGTGACACAACCGAAGCTGTGGGTGCTACCTACCTACCTTCTACCTGCCTTCAAACTTTCCTCACCAATTCTACTGCTCTTTAATTTCCCCTCAGATCTGCAGACCCTGGGAATGCCACTTAGCCTGGCCTTCGTCGTCGGCCTGGTGGCAGGTCCCTGCTCCATCCTCATCATCCCTCCTCTGGGCTGGCTCGTCGACAGGGGACGTAACTCCCACCGCCGCAAGTTCGCTTCACTTGTCTTCGCTGCCGCTCTGGAAATTGTGGGGATGTTGTGTCTGCTCGCAGGCAACGCTTTGCATCTGCTTTGTCTGCTGGATTACAATGGCACCACTAATAGCAGCAGAATGTCGGGTGGGACTCTCAACGGTTCTGACTCTGCAGACTTGTTCAGAGACGTGGCAGTCGATGTGTCTGTGGAGGACGTAAACTGTCCGGATCCTAACGGGACCGTTGACTTCTTTCTCAACTCTGGTGGAATGGAGCAAAGAGCACGGACTTCGTCTGAAGGATGTGTGATGGCAGCATATCGGTAAGTCAGATATTTGTTTCTGTGCAGTGCCCAAGAGAGAAATGGAGGATGCTATGATGTGTATAGGATTCAGTTGTGTCAGTTGTAGATGCATCTGTCTTGCAATGAACCGATCACATAGCTCAGTCATTATCATTGTTTAAATACATTTTTTGCAGTGTAAATGAAGGATAAGTGTAATGG
>JADBJO010005450.1:29327-40273 GCA_016801955.1 Conus betulinus
CGAGCTCGCTTGGATACGTAAGTATTTGATTACATTTCTGTTGGAGTTGGTCTTTAATTTTGTTAAAATCTGTTAAATTTGGTGGAGTTTATATGATTAGTGTTTATAAATTCTGGTGATGCTCTGACCTTCAATGCATTCGTATATTGATCTTTAAGGCTAATAGGATGTTCACTCAAGCTGTATGAGATTCGTTCTGCGTCTGTTGTGCCTTTTTAAATAAATTGGCACGATTTCCAGCATATAACTTCTGTATCGAGTTAAGGTTCATCTTGTAAACAAAGACAAGCAAAGTTTATCTTTATTGCATATATTGTGCAGTTTTGTGGGAAACAGAAAAGGAAAGTGCCACAACTAAAAATACGTAAGACGTTTTGGTCGTGTCAGTTAATTAAGCCAATCTGAGAGAGAGAGAGAGAGAGAGAGAGAGAGAGAGAGAGAGAGAGAGAGAGAGAGAGAGAGAGAGAGAGAGGTGCGTACTCTCGCGTGCGCGTGCGTGCTATGTGGACACGTGTGCATGTGAATATATGTGTGTGTTTTAAAATGAGATAAAATGAGACTGACTTAAACTGATTTGAGCGATGCATGTGATCTCAAATTGTCAAACGAAAGTTGTTTATTCATTCAGTCAGTCATTTCAATTACTCATCTATTTATTTATTTGCTTGTTTATCGATTTAATTCTTTATTTCATTATTTCATTTCATTTTATTTATTTGTTTATTTGATTGATTGTTTATTCATTCACCTATTATGTATTTATTTCTTATTTTGTGTTTGTTTTACTATTTGAAACTAACAGGTTCAATATTCGTTCACCATCTGACTTATTTTCGCTCTTTTTTGTATTGTTTTGATTTTTTTGTTTGTTGTGTTTGTTTTTGTTTTTGTTTTTCATGAAACAAAGAAACAAATCATTCCACAGCTTTTTTTTTTTTCAAGTTCATCCTCAAACAAAAATACCTAAAGTCCCAATATCTAGAAAAAAAAAAAGTTCTCACCTTCCATTCTCATTATCGCTGACAACCTAATCTACAAAGCCACGTTTAGTTATTGGTCACTTTTAATAGGATACCAATATTTCGTACAATGTCATGTAGTAATAATGTGTGCAGTGTCATCTACAAAGCCATGTCATAACAATGTGTACAGTGACACGTGCAGAACCATGTACAGTGCCATGTAATAACGATGTGTACAATACCACGTGCAAACGCCATTACAATGCCATGTAATAGCAATGTGTACAATACCACGTGCAGTGCCATTACAATGCCATGTAATAACAATGTGTACAATACCACGTGCAGTGCCATTACAGTGCCATGTAATAACGATGTGTACAATACCACGTGCAGTACCATTACAATGCCGTGTAATAACGATGTGTACAATACCACGTGCAGTACCATTACAATGCCGTGTAATAACGATGTGTACAATACCACGTGCAGTACCATTACAATGCCGTGTAATAACGATGTGTACAATACCACGTGCAGTACCATTACAATGCCGTGTAATAACGATGTGTACAATACCACGTGCAGTACCATTACAATGCCGTGTAATAACGATGTGTTCAATACCTTGTGTGGTGCCACATTACAAAGCGCTGCATCAGATTCACGATCAGTTTGTTTTCATGTGCAATTAATAGGTTTTTGTTTGTTTGTTGCTTATCTTTTCGGACTTGAAATCATTTTTTTTAGTCGGCAGTTAGGCCTGTAAAGTTTGTATAAAGAATGACTTTGAAAGAAATGATCACTGCAGTGAATATGTGTATGAGTGTGTGTGTGCGTGTGTGTGTGTGTGTGTGTGTGTGTGTGTGTGTGTGTGTGTGTTTTTTTTTTTTTTTTTTTTTTCTTTTTCTATTTTTTTTAAGTCTTACTTGCGTACATGTCTTTTTTTTTCCCTCCACCACCCCCTCCTTTACAAATTTTATTTTTGTCTTTTTTTTTTTTTTTTTTTTTTTTTTTTTTGTCTTTTTTATTTGCATGATTTTTTTTTTTTTTACTTTTGGCTTTTTTTTTTTTTAAGGCGGTCCTTTTTTTCTTTTCCCTTTTTTTTTTTTTGTACCCTTCAACACTCACGCACCATGCGAGTCTGTATGTTTTATTGCTATTAATGGACATCATTTTGCTGAATTTAATGTTTTGGATTTTGTTACAGCGCGTCAGGGTTTGTTTTTGTGCTAGTGTTGTGACACATTCAGACTGTGTGTAGCAAAAAGATACAAAGGTGATAGGAAAGAAAGAAAAGAAAAAGAAAAAAATAAAATAAATAAAATAAATAAATTTTGAAAAAAAAGAAAAAAGAAAAAAAAAAGGGCCGGACATTTTCCGGGAACCATCCTTGAAACGAAAGACTAAAACAAGTATGCAAGGATGATACCAGATGTGCGCGAAGGAGAAACGGGAGGAACAAAAAAAGAAAGAAGAGAGTGAGACAGGGAGATCGAGGGAGGGAGAGAGAGAGAGAGAGAGAGAGAGAGAGAGAGAGAGAGACAGACAGACAGACAGACAGACAGACAGACAGACAGACAGAGGGAGTCATGGAGAGAGTTTCTATCCTCCTTTTTCTCCCCCCTCCTCCCCCCCCCCCCTCCCTCCACAGACAAACAGAGGGAGTCATGGAGAGAGTTTCTATCCTCCTTCCCCCCCCCCCCCCCCCCCCCCCCCCCCCCCCCCCCTGATGAGCCCCCAAGTCTGTGTTTATTCTTAATGGATGGACTTGCGTACATGTTTCTAATGGAAGGTCAAGGAACGAGGTGGAGTTGGGCGTTTTGTGTTATTGTTGTTATTGTGATGGCATTTAGTCGAAATTGTTTACATCCATCAGAGTGGGGGAGAGGGGGGTTGTTCCACCATCGTCCGTGTATTTTGCACCTCCGTCTGCTTATAACTGTCAGGATTTTTCTATGCTCAAGTCTGTACTGAATAATCGTATGTACTTACCTGCCAGTTTTTCTAATTAGAGTCTCATCATCATTAGTTTTATGTTCTAATAAATGTTACCTAAATGTATACTTGAGAGATAGAAGGAGAGGGGGGAGGGAGGGTGAGAAGAAGGGTTTGTGGGAAGGAAAGGGAGAAGGGGCAGAAAACATGAAGATGTAAAGTTTCTTGTGGTTCTCTCTTTGTTGGTGATGAGATTTTCGGCCTATTTACGTGCATGGAACAATATGAAATACAGCCGTGAGTTGAACCACACTTATTCGCAAGTTATGTATCATAATTATTTTATATACATACAACTACCATGTTACACAAGGCACGAACATAAGTCTGTGATGTAATTGCATCAGAACGTATCGTTTGTCTGCAGACCAATTTCCTAGCAGGAGTTCACGTTCCAATACATAAGTGACTCTCAGGTGAGTGCCATATTGAAATTTACCATTTCGCATTTTTAGTGCAATGATTAGAAACTGTAGGTGTTTGATCACATAACATGAAAGTTCCTTTGCTTCGAAGTTAAGGAGAACATTTGTTGCATTTAGCATGTTTGTTGATTTTTGGGGTGTGCAGTGGGGGGAAAGGAGGAGGAGAAAGGGGAAAGAGGGTTATTGGCGTGTATGGCAATATTTGTTCTGAATCGCATTTAGGAACGTCAAAAATTTGAAATTTTCTTGCATTCAAAGGGAAATGAAATCTGTTGCACCACCTTGAGTTATTGTTAAGCCCCTGTTTTATACAACAGAATTTTTGTTGGATAGATATTATGCTGAACCATTTATGAATAGTAAAAGCAATACGGTTTTTGCTATTGTTTTTCTTCTGTCTTACTAAAACAATTGCAAGGACAAAAAAAGAAAAGAAAGAAGGACAAAAAGTCACATTTATATTCTACAAGAAAATTCAGAGTCTCTCTTCTATTATTTTCTTTTTGCTTGTTTGTTTGTTTTGTTTTGTTTTTAAATTGGAGAATGGTTATACGCACAAATTATCTCCAGATTTCAAAACCGATATCTTGTCTTGAAAAGTCTGATTCACACCAGCACGACAAAGTAACTCCTTGGCTGATTTTGTTAAAGGAAAAGTTGATTAGATTTGACAACCTTTATTTTTCGATTTTTTCTGTTGCTATTTTTTCTTTTTAATTATAGCAGAAGACAAAGGGGAGAAGATGCTGAAAGTGGTGGTGGTGGCAGTGGGGGTGGTGGTGGCGGTCGTGGCGGTGATAGCCGAGGACTACATGTATTATTATGAACCCGACCTGTGCACCCACATTCAGCCTGGTTTGGGTGGGTTACGTTCTCTCTCTCTCTCTCTCTCTCTCTCTCTCTCTCTCTCTCTCTCTCTCTCTCTGAGTACTAAAGTCTTTTCGTCTTTTTTCTGTTTAGTTTTTGTGTGTTTGTTGTTGTTGTTTGTTGTTGGGTTGTTGCGGTGTTTTTGTTTTTTTTTGGTTTTTCCATTGACTGGGGAGGGGGGGGGGGGGGGGGGGGGGGGGGGGGGTTCTGTTTTTTTTTTTTTTTTTTTTTTTTTTTTTTTTTTTTTTTTTTGGTGGTGGTGGTGTTCTGTTTAATGTCTGCTACTGTGTTATTTTTTTCCTCAGTTTCACGCAGTACCTTTTTTCTTTCGATTTGTTTTCTTGGTGCGTCACATGTATCTTTTCATAGCTCTCTTCACACTTTCCCTGCCCCTCTACCTCCATCCTGTCCCTCCTTCAACCCCCGCCTTCATTCACCTAACCACACCCCCCACAGACCCCCTCCACCCCCTATCACATACTTTTTTTTTCCTTTTTTAATTCTCTTTTTGTGTATTTTCATGCAGATTTTCCCAGCTCCCCCTCCCGAACAGATACATTACAATTCTTGGGATGATTTCAGTGAATGCACCGATTAAAAAATTGCTTGTACGGAGTCGATGAGTGGGACGGCGTTCTTAGGAGTGGTGGGGGGGGCGGGACGGGGCGGGGTGAGAAAGGATTGCGATAACCGTTGGTCAAAAACGGAAACCCTTTCCGAAAGGTACGATCCAAAAAAAAAAAAATTAAATGACAAGGATGTTATGAACAAAAGACAAATCCATTTGAATTATTTCCCACGTAAATAATTTCTTTTATATGTATTCAAGTAATAAATGAAATCTCCTATGGATCAGATAATACTTATTATTTGTGTCATTATCATTGTTCTTATTCAGCTTATTCTATGCTCTTTTTAAATTACAGTGTGGAAAAAGACGAGGTTCTCTATTCTCTTCTCTGCCATTTATTTAAAGAATAGAAATACTTGCCATGAAAACTAGAAATAGCGAAATTGATGGAATTGCTCTTCTCATGCCAGATCATGAACCTAAAAGCTAAGAAATAAAACATTTAGCTGATGATAAAACCCGTTTCTAGAGGGCAGAACTGACAGGAACGTACAGCGAACCATAATCGACGATTTCTCATATTTGTCTGATCTCTTTCTAAATTTACAACAACAACAACAACAACAACAACAACAACAACAAAAACCAAAAGCTATGAAAAATAGGATGCCTGGAAAAGTGTGAAAACGGCTTGCCTTTTCATAATTATGGCCAGAAATTAGAAGTGCTAAAAAGTAAACTCTCTGGTATGAAAGATAGTCTAAAACGAAGGGCGACAACTGCATTCGTTCTGTGCCGCGTAAAGTCTTTATATAAACAGAGTTAAATGCTCTAGGTGGTTCGGTCGGTTACAGTGTGTTAATACGATGATTAAACAATTTTACTGACATAAACGACATAAGGTGTTATGTCACCTTTATTACTGAGTGCTAAATTTCATTCTCTATTGATCCACCACTTCTGCTGCCTTTATTTTTTTTCTTGAGCATGGTTGATTTTTTTCCCTCTTGTGCTTAATTAGACGCACATGTACAGAAGATATTTCTCTCTCTCTCTCTCTCTCTCTCTCTCTCTCTCTCTCTCACACACACACACACACACACACACACACACACACACACACACACACACACACACACACACGATAGATAGATAGATAGATAGATAGATAGAGATTATACAGCACTGAAAAAGCAAAAAATTAACTTTTTCTTTTCCAACGTTTCGGCTTTGGGCCTTCCTCGGGGACTTCTTTATTTTGGCACTACTAAACAAAATCCAACAATCCTTAACTCTGCCTTATATATATATATATATATATATATATATATATATATATATATATATATATTATATATGGTAGGTATATATATATTATATAATGGTACGGAGAGGCCCGTGGTCAAATTGCTTGAGTATTCGCATGCGGAGCCGACGGTTATGAGTTCGAACCACGCATAGCGCTGGATATTTAGGGCTTGCAAATCCTCTGTGTCCACCAAACAGTGAGTGCCTACCTGATTCAGATCAGGGAAGGTAGAGCGGTGGAAGGAAAGGGGTGCTTCCGTCTTCCCCAGTGCCATGCCTTAGACATGATGACCTCGGACAGTTCGCTGCCCCTATCGCCAATAGGCCACGCCAAATATAAACTTTTTTTTTGTACTCTCTCTCTCTCTCTCTCGTCATCCTCTCATCGCCTCTCTCTCTCTCTCTCTCTCTCTCTCTCTCGCTGTGACAGTCCTCACGCTAGAAAGCTGATGGCTATGATGTACGCGTCTTTTAGTTTCATGTTAACTTGACCTCATTTCTAGGGGGATGGCGGCCTGAAGAATAAAGAAGACTTCAACGTTCTGTCTCTCTCTCGCTCTTTCTCTCCTCTCTCTCTCTCCCTCCCCCTCCCCCCCCCCCCCCCCCCCCCCCATGGGGCCTTGGCCTTATATCTGAATAAACTCGCATTCGTCTTCTCTCTCTCTCTCTCTCTCTCTCTCTCTCTGTCTCTGTCTCTGTCTTGCTCTGTCTCTCTCTCGTTTCTCTCTCTCTCTCCTCTCTCTCTCTCTCCTCTGACTCGCAGGGAAAAAAAAAAACCTCTCTTGTTACCATAGGTTCTTTTTCGTGCGTATATCCATAACACACGGGACATTTCGATTTATCGTCTCATCTCAAACCAACTATTTCAAATCTATAGAAGAAAGGGGAAGAAAGAAAATCTGAAAACAAAACTAACCCAAAACCAGACCCTTCAAAGAGCATTCGAACCATGGACCCTGCCACGCAAACGCTTTATCCGCTGGGCCTCCCCCACCCACCCACTGTGTGTGTATGTGTCTTCTTCCTCCCCAGCGGCGAGATCCTGAGGACTGTGCGGTGGCCACCAGTGTGGCTTCAACAGCGAGGTCACGCAGTCCATCCGCTGCAATGCCAGTCAGATCTGGTCTGTCCTGGCCTCCGCCTGTGTCTGGGAGTGGGACCCCGACAGGGACGACTGCAACGGGTCTCCCCAGGTCCCCATCCCTGGTGAGTTGGACGGCCGCAGTGTAGGGCTAGGCTGGTCCGCTGGGATGGGGCTTACTTTGTTATTAGTTGCTTTGTTACGTCCTGCAGCTTGTACGTACACTCACGGGGCGTGTGGGATATTTTATTTAGGATGAAGATACAGAGGTGTGCGGAGGAGATTGAGGAGGGGGGGGGGGAGGTTGTGGTGGATGAGAGAGGGGGGGGGTGGGGAGGGTTGGGAAAGGAGAAAAGAAGGAGATACAGATGTATTTTAAAAAAAAAAGAAAATTGGTTATTGTTAGTTGGAAGGGAGATAATTCATTGACTAAAAACAAAGATAAAACGTGTGAATTGTGATTTGCATTTGGTAAATGCAGGTGTTAAGATACTATGTTAATGAATTCTTTTTTTTATTTATTTGACATCTGAGAGCATCGATGACTTGTAGGTCTGGGACAACCACAAAAGGGAAGGGTCAGTAAAATGTTAAACGAAATTCATTTCCTAAATATGTATCGTAGAAGTTATAAAATTTCATGGCCACTTCATTACAAAAAAAAAAATGTGTAAATGATATAAAGAAGAAAAGATATCAAACACTGTACAGTTTTTGCAATATCTACACTTTACATTGATTTTTTTTTCTACCACATGCTTAGAGAAGGTATTCAGATTTCTTTTTTTTTTTTTTAGCCTATATTGTGCAAATAGGGAGGGACGTGCAGGGTGCAGGGGGGGGGGGGGGGGCTAGCTCACCACCAGTTACGAAAATGATATAAGACAATAGGTAAGATAACAGATAATAGAGAGAGCACAGCTGATTTAGTGTTTATCCAGTCTCCACAGGCTGGCTTACTGATTGGTTAGGAAGTATATATAACCCTTGTCAACTGACCTTCCACTCCACATCCTCCTCCCTCAAACTCACACATTTCCCTGCGATGTGTTAGGTGATGCAATGGCGCTAGCGCAGCCGCCTTCCTTTGCTGAGCATGCAATTTTTCTTCAAAGAATCTCTTCCAACCACCAGAGGTCGTCACCATTTGTTAATGAAGAAGAAGAAGAAAGAAGGAAAAGGAGGGGGAGGAAACCAGCAATCATGCATTCTTCGCCAGCATGCGTGGTCTTAAGTAAAAAGAGCTCTGACTGCCGACTACACGAAACACAAGAAAAAAAAAAACTGTTGTTTTTTTTCAACGTGAGGTTTGTTTCGCCGACGGATGTTTCGTCGACCGGACGTTTCGCAGACAGACTTTTCGACGCATTATGCATGGGCAACATATAAAAGTATATAACATATAACAATATAAAAACATTCTCATCATCTTATGACATGACATACTCCAAGTTTAATCTATAAACACGAGTAATTAAAATCCACACAGAACATGCTGTCTTCCCCCCCCCCCCCCCCACCCCCCACACTTTCTGTTCACTTTTGATTGTGTCACAGATTATGCGCAACAGCTTTGAGAAATACTAAAACATCATCCTGTGCGTACCTTGCAACAAGCGCTTGCAGTCGTGTGTTGACTACTTCGTACTGCTTGTTTTTTTTCGCATCCTGACGCCCATGGCATGCTGTTCTATCATAAGCTCGGTGCTTGCCTGCTCCTTGCGTAACTTGCTGACAAGCCTGCCAAGTGTTGGGTGCGTGACAGACATTCGCTGATCAAAGGCACGGTGCCAGCCTTCGACCGAGTTATTAGTCCTGGGCAGGTTGTCTTCCACACACGATTGTAGACGTTCCACATGGCGACGTCGAATTTCGGGCGTCGACGGCGTCCTCGCTGCACAATGCCCAGCCATGTACTTTCAAAGTAGGCGAGGAAGTCTGAAAGCGTCTCGTCAGTGTCGGCATCCAGCGAATCCATGAGCTGTTGAAACGCCTCGATGACGTCGTCAGGAGGCACGAAAGCCAAGGCCTGAATGGTCTTGATGAGAAGAGAGTTCTCTGGCTCCAAGTACCAATCTTGTAGTCCAAGCGACTGGAGGTTTCTCCAAAGACATGGCCAAAGTGAAAAAAGCACCCGTGCACGGCTGTGGTTGGAAGTGTTCACTGATGCTGTTTAATGCGGCTCGTTCAAAATCTATTGTGATGGTCTCTGGGTTGAGATCTCTCTGGCCCTTCAGGTAAGTAAAGATCGCGTCATACGTGGCCCTGTTTTTGTTTGGTGTCACACAGTAACAAGAGGCAGAGTGTGAGTATCCTCAACAAGAACATGGATGGTGTAAAGTTTGTTGCTAACGGAGCGCTGTCAAATGTTCCATCACAAAACCAGTGGGCGTTACGTGCTAAAACGTCAAGATTGGATGGAGTGGTTAGAATAACGATATCGTCCGTCTGAAACGCTAAAAATTGTTCTCCTCTCGTTGTAAGCTTCAGCTCCTCGCTGATGATGTCGCTATCTGGAGCTTTCCGTTTTTTTCGGATCATCCTTGCCAAAGTCTCCTTTTTTGGAAGAGGACCTGCGGCGGCGAGCGGAAATTCTGCTGTGCAGTTGTTGATTATCGAACTTGTGGCTTCTTCAGACTGCTCTGCGCGCTGTTTTATATCACCAACCGCTTTCAAAGCCAGGCAACGGGCTGCACTTGGCGGATGGGAATGGGTGGATGGACGGCCTTCCAGAACGTCGTTTACTGTCTTTAACCTTCCTTTGCACTCTCCTCGTTTCTCGCATCGCCAGAAAATTGTGACGTTGTCGGCTTTGGTGCGGTCCATGACATAGGCGTAGCCTTCGTGCAACAGCTTTCGCTTATTCCTCTTTGTGAAAGTGAATTCCATCTGAAATGCACCAGATGTCTCCCTCTCTCTCTCTCTCAACGTTTACTTACTTCTCAGAATCTTGCACATGAATGAAGGAAGCACTATCTCGAGGCGTGTGCGGACGTTCCGCCGATGGACGTTTCGCCGTCGGATGTTTCGGAGTCGGACGTTTTGCCGACCGGACGTTTAGCCAACGGATGTTTCGCCGACGGATGTTTCGTCGACCGGACGTTTCGCAGACAGACTTTTCGACGCATTATGCATGGGCAACATATAAAAGTATATAACATATAACAATATAAAACATTCTCATCATCTTGTGACATGACATACTCCAAGTTTAATATAAACACGAGTAATTAAAATCCACACAGAGAACATGCTGTCTTCCCCCCACCCCCCCCCCCCCACCCCCTACCCTACAACACTTCTGTTCACTTTGATTGTGTCACAGATTATGCGCAACAGCTTTGAGAAATACTAAAACATCATCCTGTGCGTACCTTGCAACAAGCGCTTGCAGTCGTGTGTTGACTACTTCGTACTGCTTGTTTTTTCGCATCCTGACGCCCATGGCATGCTGTTCTATCATAAGCTCGGTGCTTGCCTGCTCCTTGCGTAACTTGCTGACAAGCCTGCCAAGTGTTGGGTGCGTGACAGACATTCGCTGATCAAAGGCACGGTGCCAGCCTTCGACCGAGTTATTAGTTCTGGGCAGGTTGTCTTCCACACGATTGTAGACGTTCCACATGGCGACGTCGAATTTCGGGCGTCGACGGCGTCCTCGCTGCACAATGCCCAGCCATGTACTTTCAAAGTAGGCGAGGAAGTCTGAAAGCGTCTCGTCAGTGTCGGCATCCAGC
>JADBJO010005450.1:41932-46932 GCA_016801955.1 Conus betulinus
GTGCTTTGCTCTGTGAGTCGGAGTATGTTTTCCTCACATGCTGCTCAAGAACTCCTTTGTCCACACTTAGGGTCCCAGATTTTGGCTGCTCAAACAGAGTTCTGGCAAACTGGAAGGGGTCTCTGAAGAAGCGCTCTTGTGTCTTCTTTTTGCTCTTCCTCTTCCTCGCAGATTCCGCTTTGCTGAGGGCGCTGTGTTTTGCTTTCAGGTCTTCCCAGAGTTTTCCAAGCCTTGTTTTTCAGCTGGCAGAGCAGTCTTCATTGTTTCTTGAGGTTTTTCTTTTGGACCTGATCTTGTCATCACTTCTTGGCGTCTGGATTTCTTTGGAGGTGTTTTCTCTTTGGGTAGTTTTGCTCCATAGGCGTCTCTACATGTAGCATACACAATGTCCCCATATGTGGCTAGTTTGTGTTCCAGGGTGCTTTTCCCTATCAGTGCATCGAGTCTTTGGACGATTTTTGCATCCAGTTTCTCCCAATCTTCAGTCTCGTTTGCTCGTGGCAGGTTGAGTTTCAGGCGCCTGGCATCGAGGGCCTGTGCAAATTCCTCATCCGAACCAACAGCGTGGATGTTCTTGGCACTGTGGTTTAAATCCTGGCCTTGGTCTTCCGACGTCTTAGCTGCTGATGCAGTGCGCTGCTGCTCATTCAGATGAGTCTTCACACATCCCATCTTTGTTCTGTGGATCTTCATGCCACGGGTGGTAGCGAAACGCTTTCCACAGACACATGGGATATTCCATTTGGTCCATGTTCATAGTCCGTTTGGGATTTGCAGTCGTGGTTGGCTGAGCACCGATGGATTCATCATTCTCTCCCCCTTTCAGTGAATCCTGGGAGCATCTTTTTCCTTTTGTTTTTAGTAGCCACATGTTGAAGGCAAAGTGGGGAGCCAGCCCACAGAGCCCTGGTTCTGGTCTTTCCCAGTGTCCTCCGGTCTTTCCCGGACGTCCTCCGGCCTATTCCCGGAAGTCAATGGTTTACCCATGCATCAGTAGAAAGAAACTCGTGGAGAGCGTGGCAGCAGAGAGTCCTCAGAAGAGAGCCCCCTTCAAGCAAGTGTTTCGGCCCTGACACTCTAGGGGGGTTGGGCCACACCCGATTCATGACTCCGGATGTCCCTCTGCTGCCCCTTTTTTTTTCGCATCTAAGACTTTACAGAAGAAATACTTTTAACAAAATTTCCGGTGCGTTTTAGGTGGTGTATTTTAAAGGGCTGTGTGACTGATTTTAGTGATGAAATGACTTGAGAGTTACTTTAACGCGCGGTGTCATCCCTGACATGGCCCTTTGCGGGGGCTGTTGGCAACATTACTTTACCTTACCAATAGGGCATATAAACCTTTTTCATCAAAAGGTTTTTGTGTCGGTTCTTTTGTACAGCTAAATGTTAACCTTTCATATTGTTTAGTGTAATCTTCTTTCAGAATGTTAGTCCTTGTTTCATAAGGTTGATGTCTTTTGTAAGGCTTTGGCCACATTCACGTCTTCTCTTTCCCAGGTTTAGTTTGTTTTTTTTTTCATAGACTTTACCGTCTTCTTTACTCTCAGCGTGTATGGATGTCATTCTCAGGCATTAGTTTCTACTAGCCATACATTACTGTATTCTTTGTCAGGATTGAGCGGCGCCTTCTTGGTCAGAATGTAATCTTTGGCTTCGTCTGTGGCAGGTCATAAAGGATGTGCTGTCTACGAGAATCACTGCTAATCAACCACGAGCTTTCGCACTACATCTTCCACAGCCACCTCCTCCATCCTCACCAAGGGCATACAACTACAGGGACGAGATGCTACCAAGATGGTCTCCGGGTTCACAGCGTTACTACAGGCTTCCAGACAATCCGTTCTCATGGGATGCAGGAAGAATGGCGACTTCTGCTGGACCAACCCACTACAGGGTCTGGAGGATGCATTCACAACGGCAAGGGACAGAGAAGACAGGGAGCCTTGCCCCGAGAACAGTGAAGGGCTTCAAAAAGCCAGATCGAACGTTCTTGTTATCAGTATTTTGCGTGCGTGTACGTGTAGTGTGCGCATGTGCGCAAGCGTGTGTGTGTGTGTGTGTGCGCGCGCGCGTAGATGTGTGTGTGTGTGTGTGTGTTGCATAATCCTGTATTAATCCGTCTGTTTCAGCATGCATGGAATGTCATTTTAGTGGACAAGTTTTTTCTTTTTTTTTTTTTTTTCTGTCGTTAAGGTATCGGTTAGGACTTGGTGACAGCCCTGATATGACCCCCTGAGTTGGGCTACGGTGTAAGTGAAATGGATACAAATATGAAACTTTGGATAATTGATACGCCTTTGCGCACGTTTTTGGAACAAGCCAAAATGTACTGAATCGGTTATGGGAGCCATACCAGCTTCAGACGGCGAGAATTGTTTTTCCAGGGAAACGGGTATTACCCATCAGAGCAGCAACTAGGCCTAATCCCTGAGGATCACGATTGTTTTGTTTTCGATAGGATAATGTATTTTCCATTAGGATAATATATTTTCCATTAGGACAATGTTTTTTTGTTTTTTTTTCCCCAAAAGGATCACAAGCATGTTGCGTATTTTCCAAAGGAAAACATTATCAGTGTTATCCCTACGGGTCACAAAGGCTTTCCCCTTTTCTACAGACCCCATTCCGCAATGATTCAGCGATCATTTTCCCTTTAACGTTTTCCTCGCAATATTACCTGTTTCTGACCCGCTCTCCCATACGATTTCTCACGCAGATGCAGGCAGAATAAGCATTTTCTCGAAAGACTATAGAATTTCGTCTCCATGTTGTAGAATATGTACCCTCTCTCCCCTCGCTTTCATACCCAACCCACTCCTGATCCCACGGTTGAAAGTAACGCAGAGAATTGAGGGGAAAATAATAGAGCACGAAAGAAAGAGAAAGGAGTGAAGAATTAAAATGTCTGGATCGTAGAGTTGAAACCGCATCGCGCGCACACAAATGCGCGCGCGCGCACGTACGCCGCGCGCGCGCAGACACAGACACACGTTTCTCCCCAAATAGCATATTTGCTTTGATTCTTATTATGATGAGCAAAGTATCTGACATACTAGTGCACGTAAACTTATTTAAAAGAGCAACAAAACTTTTTTCATTGTTATATAGTGGTAGCTGCCTCCCCCCCCCCCCCCCCCCCCAATCTTGACCCCCTTCCCCCTTCCCCTAGCCGTCCCCTCCCCCCCCCCCCCCCCCCCCAATCTTGACCACGTCCTCCCCTGCCCTAGCCGATCCCCCCCTCCCCCCCTTTCCCCTTTCCTGAAGTTCTCCCTCTCCTCTCTCCACACTGCTCTCCCTCCCCTGTCTTTGCTGCCAGTCGCTCCCCCAGTTCTCTTCTCCACCCCCCCCCCTTCTTTTGTTCTTGTCTCCCCCCTCGGCCACATCGCCTCTACCCTTTCCACCGTGAGTATACCACGAGTGAGTGATTCCATTTTGATGCGTCCGGTATGGCAAAGAGCTTGCTAAATTTGGAATGAAATCCCCCCCCCTTGCCTGTCCTCCTTTCCCTTTTTCTTCCCCCCCCCCCCCCCCCCCCCATCCCTCTGGCATTCTCGTCTCCACAAACCCCGTCATTCTCCCCCCCCCCCCCCCCAATCTCCCTTGGGTCCCTGCCCCATCTTTCTTCCTACCTTCCACCCTCTCACCACCACCATCTCCCCCCCTGTACCCTCTGCTCCCCCTGTCCGCGTCCCCTCTTCCCCTTCACCGCGTGTTTCCCCTTCCCTCTGTCTTTGGGCCTCTCCTCCCTGCCCCCCCATCATTCCTCCTGTTTAATCATCCCTGTCCTCCCTTTCCCTGCTGCCACCCCTCTCTCTCTCTCTCTCCCCCCCCCTCCTCTTAGAGTGACAAGAAAGAGAAGCTCACTAGCAACAGGCTCACTAGCACAGGACATTTTAAGTGAGGGAGCTATTTGTCTTGAAAGAGCCCCTTGTATCCGCATAGGGACTAAAGTGTAAAAGATGAGACAGATGAGAGGTGCAGACAGACAGACAGACAGGGACATACTGAAGCAGAGAGAGAAAGACGGAGGGAGAGAAACAGAGTAGAGCAGAGAGACTGAAGCTGAGAGGTGCAGAGAGACACGTTGAGTTGAGAGCAGAGAGAGAGAGAGAGGCAACATCAAATGTCCAATTGTAAGATGGCATTACATCGATTGTGGTAACACTTGAGCTGTTTGTACATTTTCCCCCTTTTCAACATGTCCAATAACATGATTCATAACGTGAATAAAAAAGTTTTTTTTTTTAAATGTGTGCAACACAGAGTGTGAAAAACAAATACACTGTACGTAACATGCACTCCCATACAGAAAAAAAAGTAACTGGAGGCGTTCAATGGCTTTATTGAATCAAAAATTGTGTGTGACAGAGAACACGAGCTTTCTCTCTCTCTCTCACTTTGAAGCATATTTTTAATTCTTGATCTGACATTTATATTCTAATGTCTAATGTCTGCACCTGATGTCATGAACTTAGCTTGATTAACTATTTGAATAAACCGATAAACGGAGCCACTCGGGTAAACATGTATGCACAAACACACACACACACACACGCGCACGCCCGCCCGCCCGCACGTACACAACAGAGAGAGAGAGGGGGGGGGGGGTTGAGAGTCGATGATTTCCGACAAAGGCCTACTCGCCACACAGTTCTCAACCTTTCCATCTTTCTGTCAGCAAGTTTAATTAACAGCAAGCAGCCGTCATCGACGATGAAACGAACAGCTGAACAATCAAAGAGACAAACAAGAACTCATAACCTTATATGAGAGAGAAAGAAGAAGGAGGAACGAAGGAATAAAGTAACTGAGAACGAAGGCTGTAGGGAATGAATAATGAATTGATGATATGACGAAGCCGTGAAAGAAATATGTAATAAGAAACGGAATAAATGAAAAAATATCTCGACCAGCCAAACCACTCAACCAGTCAAAGAAGCGGCTATAAGCAGCAGCTAAGTAACTATTGGACGACAAAGTAAACTAGCATACAAACT
>JADBJO010005450.1:51932-56932 GCA_016801955.1 Conus betulinus
ACAACGACACTTGGTCACAACGACATGACCCCTGCATCAATGATGAAGGGATTTTTAAAACAAACCATTCACGACAAATGCAAATCATTCACGGCAAAAACCAAAATAATGTGACACACGTACGACCAGACATAATGTAATGAAAAATACGACCAGACATAATGTAATGAAAAAGGACGAAGAATTAATCGTCGGCGATTGATACCAATGAACAATAACAAAAACAACCAAAAAATCAATGAGTCGGATCTGGAAAAGAGACGATGCAAAAAAAAAAAAAAAAAAAAAAAAACACAAAAAAATCAACGCACTATCAAGAAGAAATGCACAGGAAAATTCATGAACACTTCCATGAATTGCGAGACGTGTACCAGATTGTAAGGAATGCGTGGGCCACTGCTTCGGTTTCTGAACTGAAAAGAGATAACACTGGAGCCCGAAAATAGTTTAAGATTAAAAAAAAAAGTCACAAAAGAAATGCCGCTTAATAATTGTGAGGGAAAGGTGTCATAAACATATTATCAAAGAGAGATTGTATTCAAGGCTAGAAATAATTCATAATGACCCCTAGACATAACTGAACGAACAAAGATAAACCAGTAAGCATCTTCAAGAACTGTACACACAGTGTGTGTGAAAACAAAAGATATAAAGTGAAGTATTTATAGTGGCGTTTCTAATGGCACAAGCAGAGGACTATTTGGCTTGCAAACCCGTACATATCTCAACCGTAATTTATACTGACAACAAATTCAAGCAAGGGTAAATTATGGTCTCGGGATATGGACTTCTACTTGATTACAACAGGAATACAAATCTTCATTATAGAGTAGATAATACACGGCAGAGCTTGAGTGATTATCTTTTATTATTATTATTTTATTATTACTATTGTCTTTATAAAACTGTGACATTCCGTTTTAAAAAAACAAACTGAAAGTGGCCTTCGGAACAATCAAAGACTGTATAAAAAAAAACTCCTCTTTGAATAAATATTTCATTTCTGTTACTGGGACAATGTGTTTACATGTTCTATACATACAGCAGCATCATTGATGAATTAGAACATGGCTAATAGCCGGACAGGACAAAGCAGTAACTAGTTTAACAAAAAAAAAAAAAAAAAAAAAAAAAAAAAAAAAAAACAACTACAAAAAACAACAACAACAACAACAGTGAACATGTTAGACAACACTTGCAGTGACGAATGAAGATGAACAATGATGAACATGAAGATGATGACCATGGCCATGGACAATGAGATGAATATGGTTTGTGGTGACAGAAACAACTCATGCATGATCAGATGAATGAAAAAAAATGGATGACACATAAACATGCAGACACGTCGTTACGTCAATGAAACATAAGGATCCTTAACATGACACAAACACGATGAATGCTTATATTCACAAGGATGGTCGCTTACGCTGTGTACACAGAATGAGACCTGATGTGTAACGTGACGCTAATAAACAACGATGTGGAGCAAAAGAAACCGAAAGCAGCTCCAACAATATTTGAATTAACACATTTGCAAAACCTGTTTCATGAGTGTGCACCCGCATTAATTTAACAGATAATCCGAGAGAAAAAAAAAATGTGTGGATAAAGTTGTGATTTGGTCCGTGCGAATGTGAGAAGTCGCATCATTCCGACATCGAAAAGTACGTGCGCGTAAGGACGAACGCGCAGTCGCTCCGAAAACAAAAATAAGCCGCAGAGACAGAAGGAAAAATTGTCCGTTGATTCAGCAGCAGTTCCTGAAACACTCAAAAGACGTGCTAATATCCAAACATAAACGAAACACTGAATGAAAAAAAAGTACTTCACAAATATTACGATTAATGGTCCTGACCAAGGGGGGGGGGGGGGGGGGGGGGGGGAGGGTGAGATGGCAGTGATGATCGGCACAAATGAAATCATCATCTGAACGTTGACAATGGGCCTGATGTATTACCAGCAGGAGAGTCGCTAGCGCATAACTCTCATATACAATGCTGAGTAATGAAATTATAGTACGTAGTCTCATAAAGTTCACAATCAACTGGAACGAAGGAGATACATTACCAGCTCAGAGAGCTGCCAGCGCTTGACTGTCAAATACGAGCTGTGTAATGGAACAAGAATGTACAGAGGCAGGCAAGATTCTGCACCGTAGCACTGGCCCTGCGGCATTTGGGCCGTATAGTAGAAGCAGTAGTAGTAGCAGCCATGGCGGTAGTATTGTGAAGTCAACGAGGCATAATGTGCCGTTAGGAGTGATAGCAGTGGGCGGAGAAGTAGGATTATGCACAGTGGGTTGTCAGCGCCCAGTAGTGTGCCATAATAAACCGACCGTAGATCAAGGGAAAGGGAGGTGGACCATGAATAATGACAATAAACGAACAGAGAGACAACACCGACCTTGCAGGAATATTCATTACGTACGCACATGAACGTTTGAATTTTAGAGCAGTAACATAATGAGCAGCTGAAGTAGAGTAATAAGCGTATCTGTTTACACATGAACGGTAACTTGACGGCTAATATATTCTATCACTGAACGTGGATATTGCAGACGAGACGAATCAGACAAACAAGACGCAACAAGACGATCTGACATGTCAATGACACGGGGAAAAATGTGCAGGGACTGGGTCAGTCAGACGGTTAATTTCGACACGGTCGACACCCGTTCTCACTCTACACCCAAGTTACAGTAGTGTTACGCCAATAAAACCGGACCTGAATGGGGCTTGGGGTGGGAGTGGGTAGTGACTTGGGGAAGCAGCATAAGCGCCGTTCAATCAGAAGAGAAACTGTGTCAGATCGATAGGCGGATGCAAGATTTATAACAAGGTGACAAAGAGGGAGAAAGAACAATAATCACACAGCGCAACCAACAGCTGACAGGACGCTATCATTTTGTACACATGCATGGTCAGACCCCCTAACGAACCATGCACATCGTGTGATCAATTTCAGTCTCCGGCCATCGAAACCCTGTTTAGCCAGCCTTGCTAGCCACAGATCATGGGAGCAGATGGGGGAGGATGAGAGTGAGGATCACGCAGAACAGTCAGAGTGGAGGGAGATAAAGAATAATAATAATTATGATATTTACAATGTGCAAAATGTTCTGGATAAAATCAACTCTAAGCGCAAGGGGAAAAATCTGCACACATAAACACTCACGCAGACACACTCACACTCAACTGCACATGCGTTATGGCTCTAAGCAAACAAATAGAAAGGAAAATCATGTACAAAATAAATATTAAACCATAAATATTAATGCACACACACGCTGTGGGGGCCATATGGCTCTAAACACAACTAATTCAAAAGAAAGAAACATTATGTACAAATATTGATGGACGCACACACACACCAAACCACACACACACACACACACACACACACACACACACACACACACTACATGCGTGTCATAAACTAACCAACACTTATCGAAAGAGAGATGGGAAGGGAACACTTGACTGACGGATAAACAATAAATGACAATACATATGTCGGAATGCCTCCCAGGTACGAACTGGTGCTTTCATTCAAATGACGATTCTTATTATAGGCTGAAAATGTCAGACACCGCGAAGTATAAAATGAAAATGAGACACGAGGAAAAATGGCACTAAGCATACCCAGGATGTTCAACTTAATTCGGAGCGATCGGTCGCCTGGGAGCTGGAGGCTGGCCGCTTGTTGAGGCGGAAGCAGAGCTGCCTTTTTCTTGTTAACAAAAAATATGACGTCATTTAAACGATGAAATGTCACGTGCGCGACTGAGCAAAAAGAATTCCTTTCTTGGCATTTACTTATGCTATTTACAAAAACGTGTTTGGAGCAAATAAGCGATAAATCGCAATTGAAAATGCAAACCAAACGAACACATCGATGTATTTTGTAAGCCAATGAGTCACGTTGGTGATTGCTTTTAATTATAGTATTTACACGAACGATTTGAAACACTTTTAATGTCTGACCAACTTGTCAAACAGCATGTTTTACTAGCCATTGTTTTCCTTAACATTACCTTACCTTACCTATCTGCAGTTTCTAGGTCTCAAACTCCTAGACTACAATACTTCAGGCAAGCAAACAAAACTGTTATATTGCCAAGCTCGAAATCTACAATTCCATTTACTAAGCTTATATACATTTTTACTACCGTTTTTAAAGTAAGAATGTACTCTTTTAAACTATTCCTTATTTTTTTCTGATGAATGTTGTTTCAGGCTCGCTTCTTGCTGTCAAAGGTGAACCCCTCACAGACCCACAACAACATGTACGGCTTTGGGCAGGTCAGTACAAACCCAGATGTCCAACTCTGCTTGTCTTGTTTAGATAGACATTGCACTGTATCAGTGTTCCACATCCTAAAAATGTGCAGAGGTATCCCCAAATATAAAGGATATTCATACCACTTGGAGAAAAATATTTTTAAAAAAATCAAGGGGAGGTAGAAATGATATGGAAACGACATCAACAAGGGAATTGAAATAGGATTGAAGCTTGGTCTGTGGGTCTAGTAAGAGGAAATGAGCGAGAAGAAAGATAACTCTAAGTATATGAAGAATAGTGTCCCCTGTAACATCAAACAGATGAAAAATGTAAACTGCTCCGAGATCCTGTCCTTTGATGCAATTGATTTAAGAACAGGAATTGGTTTTCAGTTGTCCATTTTATAATTGTTTTAATAGCAAATACAGTATGACCATTTAGAAAGTGAAATCTGCTACAGGTGCACTGGGAATATTACAGTTATCAAAAGTGTGAAAGAACTTGATTCAAAATATTGATACTTCAATGTCAGGTAATTCAATTTGACAGAGTGCAAGTGTTCTTTTTGTACTCCCAGTTCATATAGAACAGGGAGTACTTTACATGGGAAGGAAGAAATGCTGTGTGTGTGTGCGTGCGTAAGCGCGCGCGCCGGCGTGTGTGTATGTGTGTGTGTGTGTGTGTGTGTGTGTGTGTGTGTGTGTGTGTGTGTGTGT
>JADBJO010005450.1:61932-64432 GCA_016801955.1 Conus betulinus
ATCTTCCGTGACCCATAATAAACATACCTACAAATTTTCAGAACGATCAGCCGAGTGCTTTTTAAGGTATTCCATAAAGAAGAAAATCCGTTTTGGGCCACTGTAGCCGTTAGTAACGGAAGAAAAAAGTTTTGGGCCGTTAGGCCGTTAGTAACGGTTATTCTGGTGACCCATAATGCACATACCTACAAATTTTCAGAAAGATCGGCCCAGAAATTTTGTCTGGAGCGAGTGGAACACATTTTCACCACGGACGGACACACACAGACAGACAGACAGACAGACTGACAGCATACCTTCGTTCCCATTGTAAAGTAAGTACTCCCTGTTCTTAAGCACTGGGAGCACAAAAAGGGCACACACAGACATGACAAGTATAGAAAGAAGGCAGAGTAGTACACAGACATGGTAAGGACAGACACAAGGTAGAAACAGACGCGGCAGTAACAGATTGAAGGCAATAAAATTAATGACAAGAATAGAAAGAAGGCATTAATGGCATGAAAGGACAAAAGCAGATAGAAAAAGACTTGGACAGAAATATGGAAAAAAAAAGAAAAAAAAAAAAAACCTTGAAAAGGACAAAAAGAAGGCAAAAAAAATACTTGAAAATGACGAAAAGAAGGCAAAATAAAAAAACAAATGACGAGGACAACAAGAGCAGGAAAAAAAAAAAACATGACGAGGACGGACAGAAGGTAGAAAAGAAAACATGACAAGGATAAACAGAAGAAAAAAAAAAACATGGCAGGGGAGGAAGAAGGTAGAAAAAGCATGTTTTAAAACAGAGAGAAGGTAATAAAAGCCTCAATGACATGAACTGACAGAGAGAGAGAGAAAAAGCAACGACAAAGATAGAAGATAGAAAAAAAAAAAAACATGACAAAGGATAGAAGGAAGGCAGTAACAGCAATGACAAGGGAGAGATAGAAGGAAGTAAAGAAATGTGGCAAGTACACAAGAAGGCCGAAAAAGACAAGAGAAAAAGAAAGAAGGCCGAAGAAGACTCGACAAGGGAAAAAGAAGGCCAACAAAAAGACACGGGGAGAGAAAAAAACAAAGAAGGCAGAAGAAAACATGGGTGGCAGGGGAGGGAAAGAATGCAAAGAAAGGATATGGCGAGAGGAAAGACAGATGGTTGAAAACAAATGGCAAACAAAGAAGAGAAAACAGGAGGTGTGTCAAAGACACAGAAAGGAAGGAAAAAAGAAAAGACATCGAAAAAGAAAGAAAAAAAAAGGCTGAATAGTCTATGGAGAAGAAAAAGGCAAAAATGACATATATATCTGATGGGAGACAGAAGGCAGAAAAAGATATAACCAGGACAAAATGAAGGCCAAAAAAGATATAAATATGATAGACAGATGGAAAGGCAGAAAAAGATTTATACATGATGAGACAAACAGGAAAAGGAGAAAGACACAACAAAGAAAGAGAGAAGACAGGGAAAATACGTGGCAAGGACAGAAAGACGCTAGAAAAACACATGGCAAAGGACAAAAAAGAATGAAAAGAAAAGACATGGATTGCAATTTTTTTAAAAAAACGCAAAAAAAGCACGATAAAGACAAAAGGAATACACAAGAACATGGAAAGGACAAAACAGAAGGCAGAGAAGTCAAGGTTAGGACAAAAAAAGGCAGGCAGGACAAGACATTACATGGGACGAAAAAGGGGTCAGAGAAGATGTGAGAAGAAGAGAAAGAAAGAAAAAAAAAACATGACAATGAGAGAAGGAAGGTAGAAAATACATGAAAAGGACAGATAAGACACGGCAAAAGAACGATGCAAGGACAGAAAGAAGTCATATACGCACAAAAGTAAGAACAGAAAGAAGGCAGAGAAGGACAAAGCAAGAAGAAAGGAGTAAATCGAAAAGGACTAGGCAAGAAGGGAAAGAAGCAGAAAAAGGACATAGTAAGAAGAGAGGGTAGGCAGATAAGGACATGCAGGATCATAGAAACGACAGAAAAGGACATGATAACAACGATAAGAAGGTAGACAAGGACGAGTGAAGATCTGAAAGAAAGCAAGAAGGACATGTCAAGAACGAAAGAAGGCTGAAAAAGAATTGACAAAGACAGTAAGAAATAAAAAAAACAAAACAAAACTTGATAACAGAGCGAAAGATGTCAGAAAAAAAAGTCCTGACAAAGACAGAAAGGCAGACACAGACACGACAAGGGCATACAGAGGCAAGGCAAGAACAGACAGAAGACAGAAAAACAGACACAATACGGACACAAGGGAAGTTAAATAAGGACATGACATGGAGAAAACAGAGCTAGAAGTAGAGTGGAAAAAAACAACAGGGAAATAAAGACTCCAGAAAAAAATGGGAGACAAAACCGAAAGAAGGCAGGGAAAGGCGTGGCAAGGACAAACAGATGGCAGAAGAAGAGCGTAGAAAGAGACAGAGACAGAAAGAAAGGCAGGAAAATTTAACAATGACAGACAGAAGGTTTGGACATACGCTGCGGAAGCCTGCAAGCAACATCAC
>JADBJO010005450.1:69432-81932 GCA_016801955.1 Conus betulinus
AGTCACAAACACGGGATTACACAGTATGGATCTTTTCCATAGTCTGGCATACATCATTCACAGAGTCAGCCAGAAAGTCATTCATTGTTGCAGGGCCGGACTGGGGGGGGGGGGGGGGGGGGGGGTGGGGGGGCAATCAGTCTAGAGAGCTAAAATGACGTTGTTTGCACGCTTGTCCTCCTTACCCTGCTGGAAGAGGATCTCCAGACCCCATCTTTTAAAAAACCCCCCCCCCCCAACCCCCCGTCCAACACACATACACACACCTCCTTTCTCTTTCAGGGAACTGATCTAGTACTGTATTGTTTCTCTTATCTCAACCAGGGAGCTCTTTTACGTGTGCGTCTCTAAACGATTTTTAAAAAATGACTCTGTGAGTTGACTTCAACGAGGTGACAGCCCTGATATGACCCTTTGCGGTCGGCTGGGTTATAAGCAACATTACCGTATTTTTATCTTATGTATGTGTCTTCTTTCAATCAGGGCGCATGCAGTTTATTTCCGTGAAGCATATCGGCCCACTAGAGTCCGTCATGGACTGGAAAACAGAGTGATGCGCTCGGCAGATCGGCTATAACATCACGGTAGCTGAGTGGCATTAATCATTAAAGCAATTTTCCACAGAAACTGGTAATGAATGCGTTTGGGATTCACCGAGTTCCATTACTTTATATTCTTTGAGAAAGAATGTAAAAAACAGTCAAAAGAATTCATTCGTCCAAAGTTGGCGTGAGTCTCTCTAAAGAAGTAATAAATGCCTTATTTACAAACATTTGACATCTGATTTTTTTTTTGCAGAGAACCGATTATTTACACAACTCCCTGATCAATGTATTATCACATTAATAAAATTTCATTTCTGTAATCATAAGCTTGAAATAAAAAAGGACTAGGACACGGTTTGACGAGAGAAGAAAGAATGTGTAGGCGATTGCAACATGAAAGAGGTAGGTGTTGAATTTCATTTTGTATTTGATTGTCCAAGACATTAAGCTTTACGCCGTCAATGAATGCCAAAACGATATCTGAAAGTACGTTCAATGTTTAAGCGTTGTAGTTTGTTATTTAGTACTTCGAACATGTCTGCTGAATGTAAGTCCATCAAATTAAGCATGATACTTTGATCAGCCCTCTTTCCTGGAGGAAAGAATTTCATGATTAATACACATCGATATTGTCTTAAATATTCAACAATTCGATCAGTGTGACTGTCCATTTTATTTGATTTTTATTTTCTGAAATTCATGGTGGTGACCGTTTGCTTACTACTACTACCCTCCATACTCCAAAAGGGGTGAAGGGAAATAGATATTGTATGGAGATTGAGAATGGACGTTGCTTCAGAGTCTCATATCAATAATTTGTTCTCCATTTCACGTAAATCAAACAACAGCAACAACAACAACAAACAGCACTTTAAAGCACGAAAATTGACATGGTGTTACCGAGTTATATTTTGAGATTATCTTCACGATTATTTTCTTCTTCAACAATAGATACAAAAAGAAGTGATGGGCACAGTTGCATCGCAAAGAGAGAGACAATACTGTCAACATCAAACAAGGAAGCATCATGCATCGCGCACAAATGCACGCACACACACACACACACACACACACACACACACACACACACACACAAACAGACACACACACACACACACACACACATGAGAGAGAGAGAGAGAGAGAGAGAGAGAGAGAGAGAGAGAGAGAGAGAGAGAGAGAGAGAGAGAGAGAGAGAGAAAGGGGGTTGGGGGGGGGGAAGGGATGGAGAATGCACGTAATGTGCAGTCAGTACTCGGACCTCGGTCATTAAAAATAATGTGCCACTAAGAAACGTGGCGTATCCGAGTTGGGTCTCCTCCAATATAAGGAATCTTGGATACACGAAAGCAAAAGTTCATCTCCCATCGATTTTCTTTATAAACAGAGTCTACTGTACTGGTTCTCGCATTCTGGGAAATCGCAACTACAAAACAATCAAAGTCAATGCACGCACCTGCTCTGTATTTTTTTTCTGCAAGTACAATAACAGAGAGAAAGAACAGTAAACATAATAACACTCTTTGTACATTGTCGGTAAAGAAATCGACTGTGCTATCACTGTGTACCATGACATTGAGTATGAATAGGGCACATCACAAGCTCCTAATGAGCAATTAACACACAGTGGACGAAGAAAAATGGGACCAATCACCTCGTGTGTATACCTACAGAAAAAGCTTAAATACAAACTGAATGAAAGAACAGATGAATGAACAGAAGAATCAACAAGTAAACGAGACAGCAGTCACTCAGCATTTACCAGAGCACTGACAATGGACAACATGTTAGAATCCATCGATACAAAGTGACTTGCTTTGATCGTTTTCGTAGTGTTGAATACACATGTAAACAAGCAGGTATGTAACCAAAATGAAGTGTCATGCCATCAAATTTCAACCTTGGACTTAGTCGCTGAACTCAGCTTTCTTCACTGTGTCAGTACAAAGCTGTAAATGAATGTCGAATGATCACAAACCCTCTGATGCAGACTATTTTGTTTTCGTTTCAAACTATTAGCATGCAAGTGATATCGCCACATGTTTTCGGACCAAATAACCGATTGAGCTGTCTCGTCATTTTTTTTAACGCTAATTCTGTTTAGCAAACACGTGTACACACAGGCACATGGACACTCTTGGGTCTCACCGTTCTCTTCACACACACACACACACACACACACACACGCACACACCTTTTATTGTATCACATCCAGCGCGTTTTCACAAAGAGACGATGTTCTCTTCCTCTGTAAATTCAAACAGGCCGCTCAGTTCGACACAAGCTTTAAACAATAGTCCCTGGAAAGACTGGCAGACTGACTGGTTTACTACTTGCTAGTTAAACCACTGATTAGTTGGTGACAAACTGGAACGCGGCAGGTTGACTCACTTGCTCATTCATTCCCCAACAAATTGGATCATGCACAGAGAAACCAGTCAAATATTTCTCTTCTTCATCTGCTGCACAATCTCAAGAGTAAAAAAAAAAAAAAAAAAAAAAGAACAATCTGACAGTTACTGATGAGCGGAAAGATGAGATAGATGGTATTTGTATGGGTGGAATGTGGATGGATAAATGGGATGTGTAGTATGTTATGAAAGTGCGAATGGAAGAAATATGGACATATAAATGGAATATGGGTGGATGGAAGGACGGATAGAACACGAATGTGGATGTATGGAAGGAACAAATGATGAGGAATGAAACATAGGCGGATCGATAGAATATGGTTGAATGGAAGGAATATGTGTTGATGGAGGAAATACAGGCAGATCGATGATGAACGGATGAACTTTACATAAATGGATGGGATATGGGTATGTGACGGATCTGGATGGATGAATGGAATACGTATGGGTGGAATATGCGTGGGTGAGTGGGTGGGTGGAATGCGGATGGATGACTGGAATTTGAATGGGCAGAATTCAAATGAATGGTAGGCCTACATGATGGATGGATGGAACAGGATGAATAGAATGTGAATAAAGGGATGGAACACGAATGGATGAATGTAAGCACGGGTGGAATAGGGATGAATGGGTGGATGAAAGAGGCATGGATAGGTGGATTTCATTTCATGTTTTGTTCATAGTCCAGCCGATCGCAGGGTTGGGAATGGGATTGTGGGGATGAGGGTGGGGTTGGGGTGGGGGGGGGGGGGGGGGGGGGGTGTTTGGAGCATATCAGGGCTGTTACCGTATCAACAATTATTCCATATATGCATGTAACAAGAGATCACGCCAAACATGCTAAAACTGAAGATAAAGGGAAAAAGATGGTAAAAAGAGTACCTGGAGAGGGGATGACCGACGTTTCGTGTCGTAGACACTTCAACAGGGAATGACAGCGGTGGGAAGATGTTGATGGTGGTTGACTTGGGTCACTGAGCGCAGTTCATCATGGTTTGAAGGGGTGGAAAGGGCAGAGGTGGGAGTGGTGGGCAATACTGAATGTAGGGGTGATCATGGTTCACAATAGAAATGGGGGAGTGTTGATGGACAGCAAAGAAGAGAACAAAGGAAGGGGGAGGGGAAAAAAAAGGAGGGGGGGGAAGAAAGAAGAAAGGGAGGGGGGAAGGAGGGGGAGGGAGGGGGGGGGGGGGGGAGAAAAAGAGGAGAGGAGGGCTGATGATTTGGGGTGACACGAAACGTCGGTCATCCCCTCTCCAGGTACTCTTTTTACCATCTTTTCCCTTTATCTTTATATTTGAAACGAGTACTGCAGTCACTACTTCAATTTTTTGTATGCTAAAACTGATTTCAAACCGATCTATTTTCTACACACACACACACACACACACGCACACACACACACACACACACACACACACAAAATCATTCAACTGAAAACGATTTACCTTTTTTTTTTCAACCAAAAAAACGCTTCTTGTGGAACATTTCTGATCAAGGTCTTCATGAAGTTTGCTATAAAGTATTCAGATCTAACGTCATGTGAAACACGCAAAAAGTGTCAAATGACGAGGAGTGGAATTGGGGCTTCAGATCTGGATGACGACCAAGTGATCTGGACAATTCTCTACCTGCGGCATTCTTGGCAAAGTGTCAGACTCTTCATTGCCTTGAATGACAACAGGAGTGGGAACCCAAGCAGAAGCAACGTGTAACCATTAATGTCGAGAGATGTCCAGTTTCAAAATCAAGTTTCAAGAGTTCATGGTCGTTACGTTTACCACCAGCTATGGCCTCCAGAACAGAGCGGCGGTTAGAGAAGATGATGAAATCCTTATGGTCAGATCAGTGCCTAGACCAACGCTCTAAATTCAGCGGTGTACATGGGGCTGTCAGAGAAAAACGTGTTTTGAAAATTCTTTATCTGGAACAATTGAACAATAATAAGCAGTAGCAACTCGTTCTTCAGACTTTGAAACGTCTGTAAATATCCCTTGAAAGGACGGAAAATCTGAACAAAACTGGATAAAAATAAAAGCAAATATGAAATGAGGCAGGGAGCAGTAAAACAGTAAATGATAAACACGTAGGGTCACTCTTGCTCCCACACCAAAACAAATATACGACATAACTCCAAAGGAATGGTGCTTATGACACCGGATCGCCTGGCAGATATGACTGTACAGAGCACACACAATAACTTGCAGATATGACAGCACAGAGCACACACATCAACTAGCAGATATGACTGTACAGAGCACACAGAACAACTAGCAGATATGACAGCACAGAGCACACAGAACAACTAGCAGACATGACTGTACAGAGCACACACAATAACTAGCAGATATGACTGTACAGAGCACACACAACAAATAGCAGATATGACTGTACAGAGCACACAGAACAACTAGCAGATATGACAGCACAGAGCACACAGAACAACTAGCAGACATGACTGTACAGAGCACACACAATAACTTGCAGACATGACTGTACAGAGCACACACAACAGCTAGCAGATATGACAGCACAGAGCACACAAAACAACTAGCAGATATGACAGCACAGAGCACACACAACAAATAGCAGATATGACAGCACAGAGCACACAGAACAACTAGCAGATATGACAGCACAGAGCACACACAATAACTTGCAGATATGACAGCACAGAGCAGCACACACAACAACTAGCAGATATGACAGCACAGAGCACACAGAACAACTAGCAGATATGACAGCACAGAGCACACAGAACAACTAGCAGATATGACAGCACAGAGCACACAGAACAACTAGCAGATATGACAGCACAGAGCACACAGAACAACTAGCAGATATGACAGCACAGAGCACACAGAACAACTAGCAGATATGACAGCACAGAGCACACACAACAACCTAGCAGATATGACAGCACAGAGCACACAGAGCAGCCTTGTTGATATGGCAGCACGGAGCACACACAACAAACAAGCAAGATGTTTGTTCTGTGTGCTCTGTGCTGTCATATCTGCTAGGCGATTCGGTGTCGTCAGCAGCATTCCTTTGGAGTTATGGGCGTGTATTTGTTTCGTCGTAGGAGCAAGAGTTACCCTATGTGGATAAAGATGGTCAGCGAGCGAGTTGAGTTCTTACGGAATGAGCGAAGTGAAAGCAGATCCACGGCAGATTGTCTGTAAGGTCTGAAAGATCACAAACAACTTAAAGACTAATGGCAGGGTTTTACCAATGGGGGAGAATGCGTATTCCTAAGAACAGAACAAAACTATGGTGTTCTTCAAATTTCTTTCAAAATTTAGTGTGAAAAAAACTGTCATTAACTGAGCAGTTATATTCTACAGAATAAGTTGAACAGTTCTGAATGAAATTTAATCAAGAGCTGGAGAAGGATGGGTTTCCCGCCTCTGCATGCAGACAGTACGCAAGGATAGAATAGCACGTCTACAGATTGAGTCGAAGCCCTTGATAGTGTATCGAATGGATTGTTTTGAGAGAGAAGAAAGTCTTGCAGAACCATAAATGACACAGGAGCAGTCCAGTCTGACGCGGATTAAAGTCATGTAAGAACAGAAGAGAGATTCTTATCGGCTCCCGGTTCGTGAGCTTTACAACTCGAAGGCTGTTCAGCGCTTTTTGTTAGGATGTTTTTAAGTACTGAGTGTAACTTCTTAAGTTAAGGTTTTGACAAGAATTAATTCCCAGATATCTAACTCCTTTCACAACTGGAATGCAGGATATACTAGACGAATTTCAGTGTCAGCCAAATGTTGCTGAAAATCGAGAATGTGGATACACTGAGTTTAAGTAGAAAAAAAATAAGACCATTTCGTCATGCCAACTGTTGAATTTTATCAAGATACAGCTCGAGTCAGTGTTGGATATCTGCGCAGGTGGCTCCAACTGCTTAAGGGGCAAAATCACCGACGAACAGAGAAGAATCAAAGCCGTGGTTTCGTGTCATTAATTGTAATGTTGAAGAGACCGAGTGAAAGGATGCTTCCCTGAGAAACACCGAGCCTCTGCCGGAAAATGTCAGAGCTTGTTTCTACATAAACTTGAAACTGTCGATCTGCAAGGAATGTTTTGATGAAAGGAGAGAGAGATGTCCTCAAATCCCAGATCAGGAAGGTCCGTGAGAATATCAGATTCCAATGTGCTGTTGTAAGCTTTCTCCAAGTCAAAAGATGTCTACATCTATGTTGTTTCAGACGGATTCAACTGTCCACTGTCGATTGTAGTTGCACGTGCTGCACTGTTCTAAGGCCACATGAGTCGAGAAATACCCATCGTTTCATCAGTCTATGGGTAGCAACTATCAACTAGCAACTTGTTAGAACCATTGGACGATAGATAGTGGGATTTGCCTTTTTGTTCAAATATGATTATTAAGATTTTTCGCCAAGAGGGCAGCAGAAACGCTGTGGTCCAAATGTGGTTGAAGGCAGTTTTCAGGAAAGTGTTTTAAAATGTGACACTGAATTTCGTTAAAGCCAGGAACAGGACTGTCTGACGTTTGAACAGCCGATTCCGAGTTCATCGAGAGAAAAAAACAGGTGGATGGAACCTAAAATGGGTGGGTAAACTTCGGATGGATGCAACAAAGATGGGCAGGGAACTTGGATAGGTGTATGGAATAAGGATTGCTCGTTGGATACGTGGAAGGTATGGATGTAAGAAATCCGAATGCATATAAGTAACACGAATGGACAGGTCAGTAATCTGATGAATACAGGGGTCAACTGGTCCAAAAATAACGAATCCCTATGACTCCGTCTGGTGCGAGTCTGGGGGAGGAGGTATCTTTTCAACGTCAGGCAATACGTGGTTGTGGTTCTGTAGTGCTGAGACAGACAGTTCCTCCATAGGTGTCAGTGATACAGACTGATGCGCTTTGGGCGCCACTGGGGCAGATAGCTGTTCTTTGGGTGCAATTGTGACATTCCTCTTTTCCATGGGCGCCACACGATTTGAACGTAGCCCCGAAGGTCGTTCCTGCACACACACACACACACACACACACACACACACACTCACACTCACACACACACACACACAGAGAGAGAGAGAGAGAGAGAGAGAGGGAGAGAGAGAGGAGAGAGAGAGAGAGAGAGAGAGAGAGAGAGAGAGAGAGAATGAAAATGTTTAATGAGCCAGGCCTTCTGCCCATTGTCAGGGGGAGGAGGGCACAAAGGGAAATCATGTCAGGATACTACATTTAGAGAGAGAGAGAGAGAGAGAGAGAGAGAGAGAGAGAGAGAGAGAGAGGAGAGAGAGAGAGAGAGAGAGAGAGAGAAACAAATTACGACAAATCCATGAATGTTTGTCGATGGACAAAACAGACGTACTGTTTCCCCAAAACTTCATGAATTGAAGAGCAATATAAAGAAAACATTTCCAAAAAGAAATTGTTCATGTCTTTTCCAGTCATACCCACCATCACTGTTGTCGTGGTCGTTGTTACGAGAGAAAAAAACAACAACAACAGTGTAGTCTTCTTAGATTTATTTCGGGCAGTATTCTGTTGTGAAAAGTGGTAATAATACGCGATCATTTATTTGCGGATAGGTGTCAGAATATGTCATTCAGCTCATCCATCCATCTGTAGCAACACACACACACACACACACACACACACACACACACACACACACACACACACACGCACACACACACATACACACACACGCACACACTCACGCACGCACGCACGCGCGCACGCACGCCCGAACACACGCACACACACACATACACACCTCTCCTACACCATTCTCTTCCTTCACCTCTGCCGGTCCAAAGTTACCCTATACTACACCTGGTTAGCGGGGCTGGCCGGTCAAAAATTACCCTCTACTATATCTGGTTAGCAGGGCTGGCCGGTCCAAAATTACCCTGTACTACACCTGGTTAGCAGGGTTGCCCGGTCCAAAGTTACCCTCTACTATACCTGGTTAGCAGGGCGTGCCGGTCCAAAGTTACCCTCTACTATACCTGGTCAGTGGGGCGGGCCGGTCCAAAGTTACCCCTACAATACCTGGTTACCATGGTTGGCCAGACCAAAGTTACGCTCTACTATATATACCTGGTTAGCAGGGTTTGCCAGTCCAAAGTTACCCTATACTATACTTGGTTGTGGGGTATGTTGGTCCAAAGTTACCCTCTACTATACCTGATTAGTGGGGCTGGCTGGTCCAAAGTTACCCTATACTATACCTGGTTAGCGGGGCTGGTCGGTCCAAAATTACCTCAACCATACCTGGCTAGCGGGGTTGGCTGGTCCTAAGTTACCCTATACTAAACCTGGTCAGTGGGGCTGTCCGTTCCAAAGTTACCCTATACTAAACCTGGTTAGCGGGGCTGTCCGTTCCAAAGTTACCTTATACTATAGTTCGTTTGTGGGGTGTGCTGGTCCAAAGTTACCCTCTACTATACCATGTTAGCGGGGCTGGCTGGTCCAAGGTTACCCTTCACTATACATGGTTTGCGGGGCTGGCCGGTCCAAAGTTATCCTTCACTATACCTGGTTTGTTGGGCATGCTGGTCCAAAGTTACCCTCTACTATATCTGGTAAAGTGGGGCTGGCCGGTCCAAAGTTACCCTCTACTATACCTGGTTAGCGGATCTGGCTGGTCCAAAGTTACCCTCTAGTATACCTGGTTAGCAGGGTTGGCCGGTCCAAAGTTACCCTCTATTATATCTGGTAAGTGGGGCTGGCCGGTCTAACGTTACACTCTACTATACGTGGTTAGCAGGACTGCCATGTTCAAAGTTACCCTATACTGTACCTGGTTAGCAAGGCATGCCGGTCCAAAGTTACCCTCTACTATAGCTGGTTAGTGGGGCTGGCTGGTCCAAAGTTACCCTATACTATACCTGATTAGCGGGGCTGGTCGGTCCAAAGTTACCCTCTACTATACCTGGTTAGCAGGGCTGGCCAGTCCAAGGTTACCCTATACTACTATACCTGGTTAGTGGGGCATGCCGGTCCAAAGTTATCCTCTACTATACCTGGTTAACAGGGCTGGCTGGTCCAAAGTTACCCTACACTATACCTGGTTTGTGAGGCATGCTGGTCCAAAGATACCCTATACTATATCTGGTAAGTGAGGCTGGCCGGACCAAAACTACCCTATGCTATACCTGGTTTGTGGGGCATGCCGTTCATAAGTTACCCTCTACTATACCTGGTTAGCAGCGTTGGCTGGTCCAAAGTTACCCTATACTATACCTGGTTAGCAGGGTTGGCCAGTCCAAAGTTACCCTATACTATACCTGGTCATCGGGGATGGTCGGTCCAACGTTATCCTCTACTATATCTGGATTGAGGGGCATCTGCTCCAAAGTTATCCTCTACTATACCTGGTTTGCCGGGCATGCTGATCCAAAGTTACCCTACACTATACCTGGTTAGTGGTGCTTGACCGGTCCAAAGTTACCCTACACTATACCTGGTTTGTGGGGCATGCTGGTCCAAAGTTACCCTCTACTATATCTGATAAGTGGGGCTGGCCGGACCAAAATTACCCTATACTATACCTGGTTTGCCGGGCATGCCAGTCATAAGTAACCCTCTACTATACCTGGTAAGCAGCGTTAGCTGGTCCTAAGTTACCCTCTACTATACCTGGTTAGTGGGGCATACCGGTCCAAAGTTACCCTACACTATACCTGGTTAACAGGGTAGGCTGTTCCAAAGTAACCCTACATTATACCTGGTCTATAGGGCATGCTGGTCCAAAGTTACCCTCTACTATATCTGGTAAGTGGGGCTGGCCGGACCAAAATTACCCTATGCTATACCTGGTTTGTGGGGCATGCTGATTCAAATTTACCCTCTACTGTACCTGGTTAGCAGCGTTGGCTGGTCCAAAGTTACCCTATACTATACCTGGTTAGCAGGGTTGGCCAGTCCAAAGTACCCTACACTATACCTTTTTAGTGGGGCTGGGCTGGTCCAAAGTTCCTCTACTATACCTGGTTTGTGAGGCATTCTGCTCCAAAGTTACCCTTTACTATACCTGGTTAGTGGGGCTGGCCGGTCCAAAGTTACCCTCTACTATATATCTGGTTAGTGGCGCTGGTCGGACCAAAATTACCCTATACTACACCTGGTTTGCGGGGCATGCCGGTCATAAGTTACCCTCTACTATGCCTGGTTAGCAGCGTTGACTGGTCCAAAGTTACCCTCTACTATACATGTTTAGTAGGGTTGGCCAGTCCAAAGTTACCCTGGTAGTAGGGCTGGCCGGTCCAAAGTTACCCTCTACTATACCTGGGTTTGTGGTGCATGCCGGTCCAGAGTTACCCTCTACTATACCTGGTTAGCAGCGTTGGATGGTCCAAAGTTACCCTATACTATACCTGGTTTGCGGGGCGTGCCAGTCCAAAGCTACCCTCCACAATACCTGGTTGTGGGGTGGGGGGGGGGGGGGGGGGGGGGGGGGGCTGGCTGGTCCAAAATTATCCTGTATTATACCTGGTAAGTGGGGCTGTCCATTCCAAAATTACCCTATACTATACCTGATTAGCTGGGCTGGCTGGTCCAAAGTCCTCCGGGTTGACCTGCACTGCTTTATGTACCATGAAGTTAGTGTAGGTCGTGCGGGAGGTGGGTTTGCTGCTGACGGGACATCAAGGTAGGCCCCATCATGGTCGTCGTTTGGTCTGGGGAAGCGCCCCTGTGCAGCGTCCAGATCTGTCCAGTCAAAAGGGCACAGCATTAGGTCAGTACAAACCTCTCACTGTGAAGACCTTACCCCCGAAATCCTGTAAAAAAAACAACTCGGGTCTCTAGGTTGAGCGAAAGAAGGAAGAGTCGGGAAGGCAAATCTGGTGAAATACAAACTCTCAGTATAATGACCTCCTCTTCAAATCGTTAAAAAAACATCTAGGGTTTTTCAAAGATGAAGGGGGTTCTGGTGGGTGGCAAACCTAGTGAAATCAAACTTAAGAACGACGTCCTCCTGAAATCATAAAAATGTAGCTCTTTAGAGGGACGTAGGGGATCTATGTCGGGAGGAAAGAAGACAGACAAGGACACAGCCAAAGGTGCGAGTTGGACCCAGAGAAGTACTGTCCTCAACTGCCGAACCAACCAGTTGGGAGCAATCGTGTACCACCCTTGGAAGCCTGCACCCTTTTTTCTTTTCATGACGACTTCCTCTTGAAATCTTGATTAAAACCGCCACCCTGTGTGAACTCAGCGCAGGCTTCCAATGATGATTCAGGATTGTTCCAAACTGATCGGTTCGGCAGTTGAGAACAGTACTTCTCTGGGTCCCACTCGCACCTTTGGGTGTATCTTTTATTCTTTTTTTTTCATTTCTTAATGACGACTTCTTCCTGAAATCCTGAAAAGTCTGGTCTTTAGAAGGAGAGGACAGGGGAGGGGGGTGGGGTGGTGGTGGTGGAGAGAATTTATTGGGAGGTAAGCCCACTGAAATTGAACTCAGTAACGATCAGTGCGAGTGGGACCCACAGAAGTACTGTCCTAAACTGCCGAACCAACAGTTGGGAGCAATCGTGCATCACCCTTGGAAGC
>JADBJO010005450.1:86932-96932 GCA_016801955.1 Conus betulinus
ACGCGGGGCCCTCGTCTCGCTCACCTCCCTCCTTCTCCCCCCCCCCCCCCCCCCCTCAATATCCACTGTCCCACGCTGACCATCGTGCACAGCTGGTGGATGATGCAAGTATGAACCAGCGCTTGGTTAATCAGCATTCGTTCTTCTGTTTGATCTGAAATGTTAACCCCTTCCCTGTTAGTGGTGGGAGGAACAATTCCCCCCCCCCCCCCCCCCCGCCCCGCCCTCCCTTTTCCTCATCTTGATTGAGACCATGTGAGCCAGATCAGACACCTGATTTAACAGTTTAGCATACAAATAGAAGACACATAGTGTCGCACATTCACCGATTCCTCAAGACCAGCTATAGAACAGAACTAAGTAACAAGACAGACACCAAGGGAAACCAGAGAGGAGGCATAGTTATCTCTTTCACTCTAACCTGGTCTGAGTTCTGATTCTCCCAGAAATGTAAGTTGAAACTGTGTTTTTACATTTGAATCCACACAGTGATTGTATGTATGCCATGTTGTTTAGCTGTGTAACTTTGTGCCAATACTTTGTGACATTTATCAAAATGATGAATGATTATTCTGTTGTAGTAGTTTGCTTGCCACCATGTGGTTAAAGCTATTACCATGTGGTTAAGTTCTTTGTGTACAATCTGACTTTTATAATAATAACAATGTGGACAATTTCTATAGTGCCCATCCTAACAACGTAGGCTACATGGTGCTTTACAAATTTTAATAATTCAACATTTTAAAAATATAAGCAGAACACACACATACCCACCCACCCACCCCCATCCACCCATCCACACCACACACACACACACACACACACACACACACACACACACGCACACACACACAATTCTGCGTTCATGAGTCACACACACACACACACACACACACACACACACACACACACACACACACACACACGCACGAACGCACGCACGCACACACACACACACACACACACACACACACACACACACACACACACACACACACACACTGGAACATAATGTTGCATACATAAACATACTACATGGCACGGTTGTACACGAGCAAAGTGTGCAAGTGACATGTAGTAATTAAGTAATATTTCAGGTGGTATCCTGCAACTGGCGTTTGAACAGATACGTTTTAAGTGCGGACTTCATAGTCGGGAAGGAGGGGGCATGACGTAAATGGAAAGGTAGTAAATTCCCAGAGTATTGCCACAGAAAATGAGAATGCTCTAGAACTGCGCTGCTTTTGGGTATATGAGGGGACGTGTAGGAATATATATTTCGAAGCGATCAGAGAGATAGGTAGGCGCTTCACCTGTGATAACCTTATAACATAGAGACGCCGACATATACTGAATTCTGTGCTCGATTTTGAGCCAGTGTAATTTCTTCAAGAGATCTGAAGTATGGTGCTGTTTTGGCACCTTGAAGATAAGGCGAGCGGCTGAATTTTGAACACGTAGTGGATGGCTGGAGTAAGGCTGCGAGTACACCAAGGAGAAGAGCATTACAATAATCTAGTCTTGACAGAATGCAGGAAGAGCCAATGTCTTTGTGGACTGTTCTGTTAGGAAAGGTCTGCTAGAGCTGATGGGACGGAGTTTGAGAAAGGATGCTTGGCAGATTTTGGCTATGTGGTGTTTCAGGGTGAGATCAGAGTCGAGACAGACGCCAAGGTCACGAACAAATGGCGTAAATGAGATGTCAGTGGAGCCTATGACTATTGAAGGATGAAGACGGGGGTCTTGAGTTTGTGAGTGTTTTTTGTAAACTGGATAGCTTCTGTTTTATCATCGTTTAATTTCAGATCATTAGCAGACATCCACTGTTTGATATTAGAGACACAGCCTTGAAAATTTTTGACAAGATCGTCATAGTTGTCTAGCGTGTCAGAATGTTCAAGTTGAGTGTCGTTGGCGGACATTTCATGATGAACAGAATGGCTGTTAATGATCTCAGTCAGGGGCGTTGTGTACATTATGAAAAGGACTGGACCCAGTACAGACCCTGGGGAACGCCAAAGTTTGATAACATTCTAGAAGACCGCTTCTCGTTAATAAGGACGAACTGCTGTCTGTTTGATAGATACGATCTAAACCAGTTTAGTGCAATATCACATATGCCAAAGTTTGAGCTCAGACGTGAAAAGTGAATTTCATGATCAATTGTGTCGAAAGCAGCAGACAGGTCGAGAAGAAGAAGAACAGATACTTTGTCGTCATCAAGAGATGTCAGAATATCCTTCAGGATTCGGATGACAGCAGTTTCTGTGCTATGTCCAGCACAGTAGGCTGACTGGTGGAAACTGAGAAGATTATTCAGAAGATGTTGGGATAATTGATGGAGGATCCATTTTTCTAGTATTTTTGACAAGAAAGGGAGACTGGAGATTGGTCCGAATTTTTCAATTCATTTGGATCGAGCGACGAATTTTTCAAAAGAGGTTTCACAAAGGCAGTTTTGAAGTCATCAGGGACTGAACCACTCAGGAGAGACTTGTTGAAAATATCTGTGATGACAGGTAGTAGGGAGTCGAGATTTTCATTAAGGGGAGAAGTCGGGATAGGATCAAGTTCACATGATTTTGTTTTGCAGTTGTCAGTTTGCAACTCTGTCTGTCAAGATGATAACTGAATGGTAAATTTTGATCAGAAAACAATATGCCTGTACTAGGTGAAAACTGCTAAGCTGATTTATGAATACTGGTGATTGTTGGAATGCTTTGTAGTGTATGACTTTGTCTACACCACATGTGTACTTGGGCTAAGTGTATTCCAAGTTAATGTAATTAATTCCTAAGAAAACATTGAAGAGTTATTTGACTAAAATTATTTAGGATTGTATTATTGTCTCCTACCATTTTTTGTAACTCCACTTAACCTATAAACAAAAGTGGAGATTGATAATTATATAGTAGAAACTCTACCCGAGAGTAATCATTTGTTGACTGAGTTCTCATACCTCTTCTGAAAAGTAGAGGGCAAATGTGTGAACTCGACAAGCCAGTTTCTCAGCTACTTAACTACGGACCAGGTTCTCTTTATCGCAGAACTGGGACCCTGGTAACCGTGGGTACGCTGCTTATTGTGGCCACTATACCTAATCTGGGCAAGACAGGGTGTACAGACACACCACAGCCCAGCACAACAACAACAGGTCTACACAGCAGGATCAGTCACCAGCCACAAGAGAGAGATCAACTATCCTCTCCGACTGAGATAAGTCATAACACTCCAATGGGACTTTAGTTCAACTCATCCAGAGCTTTCCCTCACTTAATGATGAAACAGTGAGAACATGTCTATTGTAAACAGACTTTAACTACTGCACTGGGTGCAAGCCAGTGAAGGTGATGTGCAAAAGAGCACGCGATTAAAACAACATTGACATGTCCATTGTAAACAAACTTTAACTACTTTCCAGTGTGTAAGCAAGTAAAGCTGATGTGTGGAAACGCACTTAACTTGTGTCAAAGTCTGTGTTGCTCAATCATCATTTTTTTTCTCTAGTTCTGTCTCTCGGAGCTACAAGTACTTAAGAGTACAAAACTAAGGAAACTTATCACAGAGCCACTAGTAAGTATTTCAACATTCCAGGGAACAAATATAAATTTCTTTCAGTGACTAGTACCGGAAAGTTGCTCCTTCCACCACTAGTAAGAGAGAGGGTGGAGGTAAAATTTTTAACATAATTCTCATAGAGAAAACATTGTGAGTCCTACCCCTAGAAGACCCACCTACCCACTCCCAACTCTCGTCACAATGATGGCGACGACGATGACAACGACGATGATCATGATGGTGACGACGACGACGACGAAGATGACGACGACGACGAGACGTTGATACTATTACTAATAGCAGTCGTGGGACTATTATTAATCCTTCCACCACCATCGCTGCTGCTATCACTACTATAATATAACACACTGAAACGAAATCGTAAGCACAGAAAAGAGGAAATCAAACACAGGCTAGCTACCTGAGAGAGAAACTGCTGTCAGGAAATCCGTAAGAAAGGGCACAAACAGCCAAACCTGCAGACGTTGTCGCAGTTCTTGCGCAAAAGAGAAGCAGTACATGTCGTTCCCCTTTGTACTACCATACCAGAGAACGACTCCAAATACCGTGCTTTTCTGCGTGTTGGTCACGGTCTATGACCAAGACACAAGCACTGGCATGCATGCTAACGTTGCTTCCATAGGATTTCAGGAACTGTGGATTTATATCTCTGAACATTTAAAATATTACGTTCCTATTAAAGTCTTTCCGTTTCAAACACGCGATTTCATCAAATACACAAACCCATCAAACATGTAGTCCCTATCAAATACACAAACCCATCATACACATGATTTCTATCATATACACAAACCCATCAAACACGCAGACCCTATCAAATACACAAACCCATCAAACACGTAGTCCCTATCAAATACACAAACCAATCAAACACGCGATTCGTATCAGTTTTTCAGTTTCATTAAGGAGGCGTCACTGCGTGCGGACTAGTCCATACACGCTACACCACCAATCCGCTAAATTTTGACACCACACTACGCATGATTTGAAGCTGATGGATAAATGATTAACAACAAAGATGAGACAATTGAAGACGAGGGTCTCGTGGCTACAACTCAGCGGATGTCTGACCTACGCATTAGCCTAACGCGCTGGTCAGACCTTGAGTGCCTACCTATCATTTTGTGTGTGTGCGTGTGTGTGTGTGTGTGTGTGTGTGTGTGTGTGTGTGTGTGTGTGTGTGTGTGTGGTGTACACGTGTGTGTGATGCGTGTGCGTGCGCGCAGGTATGTGTACGTTTGTGTGTATGTGTGTGTGTGTGTGTGCGCGCGCGCGCCTGTGTGTGTGTGTGTGTGTGTGTGTGTGTGTGTGTGTGTGTGTGTGCAGGTGTGTGTGCGTTTGTGTGTGTGTGTGTGCGCGCGCGAAAGTGCGTGTGCATGTGTGTGTGTGTGTGTATGTGTGTGTGTGTGTGTGTGTGCGAAAGTGCGTGTATGTATGTGTGTGTGTGTGTGTGTGTGTGTGTGTGTGTGTGTGTGTGTGTGTGTGTGTGTGTGTGTGTGTGTGTTTTGTTAAACTGTGCGCACCATTGTCTTCCTGAATAGTTCGGCAATTTTGCTTCACTGTGTATCCCCAGCCTGACTTACCTTTCAAAATTCCTATCAAATACTCAAGCAAATCAGACTCGCAATTCTATCAAATACACAAACCCATCAAACGCGCAATTCTTAGCAAATACACACAAACCCATCAAACCCGTAGTCCCTATCAAATACATAAACCGATCAAACACGCGATTCCTATCAAATACACAAACCCATCAAACACGCGATTCCTATCAAATACACAAAGCCATCAAACTCGCAATTCCTAGCAAATACACATACCCATCAAACGCGCGATTCCTATCAAATACACAAACCCATCAAACTCGCAATTCCAAGCAAAAACACAAACCAATCAAACACGCAGTCCCTACCACAATACACAAACCCATCAAACTTGCGATTCCTATCAAATACGCAAACCCATCAAACTCGCAGTCCTATCAAATAGGCCTACACAAACCAATCAAACACACTATTCCTGTCAAATACTCAAACAAATCAAAACTCGCAATTCCTAGCAAATACACAAATCAGTCAAACACGCAGTCCCTATCAAATACACAAACTCATCAAACATGCGATTCCTATCAAATACACAAACCCATCAAACTCGCAATCCTATCAAATAGGCCTACACAAACCAATCAAACACATAGTCCCCATCAAATACACAAACCAATCAAACACGCAATTCCTATCAAATGCACAAACCAATCAAACTCGCAATCGTATCAAATATAGCCTACACAAACCAATCAAACACGCGATTCCTATCAAATACACAAACCAGTCAAACTCGCAATCCTATCAAATAGGCCTACAGAAACCAATCAAACACGCAATTCCTATCAAATACACAAACCCATCAAATACGCAGTCCTATTAAATACACAAAACCATCAAACACTGATTCCTAACAAATACACAAACCCATCAAACACGTGATTCCTATCAAATACATAAAACCCATCAAATACGCAGTCCTTTCAAATACACCTTATGACCTGACCACTCATGTTGCAGCCCTTCCAAACGCGGCGATGGAGGGGGAAAGGAGGAATGCGAGGTGGGGGGGGGGGGGGGGGGTATCTTAGGTGCTGAAAGCATCAGTTGAAATCATGTACAAACTAAAATCTACAACTGAAGTCTCCAACTATTTAATTCCCTGACACTGAAAGATCGATGTGTAACGAATGCTATTACAATTCAGATTTCGGTCAGATCAAGTGAAACATACTGATTTACTTTAATGTGTCATACAATCTTTTTTTTCTTCAATCAAATTTAGCGGAACATTTCCAAACAAACTCTTCATGAACCTCTACTGAAATGCTTTAGGCCAATGTTAAGTGCACCTCAGCACTCCGTAATAGGGTGTTTTACATTCAGCAGTTTAACGCATGACATAGATCATAGAACCACTTGATCCTCAGCGTGCGAAACTGGGAAATGTCGACAAATAACAAAGAAACAAACAAATGAAAATAACAAAGAAGTAAAGATAAAACTCAAACACAAAACAAAAAGAAAAATGAAGCAAACACACAAATCACTATCCAACGAAAAACAAGAGCACACACACACACACACACACACACACACACACACACACACACACACACACACACACACACAAAGAGGGACAGAGACAGAGAGACTCATACATAGAGAGAGACAGAGATAGAGACAGAGATAGAGAGAGCGACAGAGACAGATAAAGAGACAGAGAGTGCGACAAAGAGAAAGAGAGACAGAGACAGTCACAAAAACACAGTGACTGACACAGACAGACAGACAGAGACACAGACAGAGAGACAGGCAGAGAGAGAGAGAGAGAGAGAGAGAGAGAGAGAGAGAGAGAGAGAGAGAGAGAGAGAGAGAGAGAGAGAGAGAGAGAGAGAGAGAGAGAACTAAAGCACCTCCGAATACGGAATAGTTTCCAGTGGTCGAAGGAACAGGAGAAGAACTTCTTCGTGTTGGGCATGTCGACGGTGACGACGTGCGGCGGTTCGACGGCGGACCAGGCAGCCAGGAAGAGCGACATGAGGACAATCAGCAGTAGCATCCTCTGCATCAGCACTTTGTCCGTCAGGTTCAGCTTGCGTCGGCTCGTGAAGATCACCGAGATCCTGCACACAGACAGACAGACAGACAGACAGACAGACAGACACACATGCACGCTCACACACACACACACACACACACAGAGAGAGAGAGAGAGAGAGAGAGGGAGACAGACAGACAGACAGACAGAAGGAAAGACAGACAGGCAGGGACAAAGACACAGACAGATAAGGGGGGAAGTGGGGGGGGGGGGGGGGAGGGAAGGGGCAGATCGAACAGGGCAGAATCAGACTGGCACAACAGTCCTCTTACCTCCATGTCTTCAGCAGCAGTGAAACCGTAGAGCAAGACGAAACCCAGGTGGAAAGGCCAGACGAAAATGATACACAGATTGTCGTCAGGCTCACGGTACATCAGCAGAACCTGTCACCATCACCACCACCACCACCATCATCATCATCATCATCATCATCATCATTGTCATCAACTACACTAAAGTGAATAAGGCTTCTATTGTTCATTAGCAGAACCTGCCAACCGTTTAGGGCGCAATGTAAGCGTTGAACAGGTTTCGAACGTAGAAGGGTTTCTGCAGGGCCACAAACAGATCTTTCCTGACAGTGTCGATAACAAATCATATCATGAGAAAAAGTGTGTGTGTGTGTGTGTGTGTGTGTGTGTGCGCGTGTGTGTGTATGTATGAGCGTGCGTGCGTGCGTGCGCACAGACTGATAGTTGGACAGAAGAGAAAGACTGAGAGAGGGAGGGAGACAGAGAGTGAGAGACAGAGGCACTGAGAGAGACAGAGAAAGAAACACACACACACACACACACACAAACACACACACACACACACACACACCACACACACACACACACACACACACGTATGCAAGCACACACACACACACACACACACACACACACACACACACACACACACACACACATATATATATGCAAGCGTGCGCGCTGGGAGAGTGAGTGAAAGAGAGAAACAAAGAGACAGACAGACAGACAGAAAAGGGGGGGGGGGGGGGGGGGGGGGGGGGGGGGGGGGGGGGGAAGGGGGGGGGGAGAGAGGGGTAGGACAAGGGCGTAGAGTAAATATATTTCCTTTTTTTGACGTTGGCATGCTACATAGTAATTTGGCACACTGCACCTGCTTTGAGACCAAAGTGTATGTCCAGATAAAAAAGCAAGCCTACATTACATCGTGGACTTCCCCAGCATCTTTTCATCTTTCATCACAGCCTTTTCGCGACACCTAATTGACAACATTATCACCAATGCCATCAGAGCGTCATTATCCTCCTCCTTCTCCTCCTCCTCCTCCTCATTGCCATCATGATGATTAATTCTACAGTCGCCTTCCACACGACGGTCATTATCCAAGATGGAGCTCTACAGGGGCCAAAGGAATAGGAATAGCCAATGTATTCTTTCATGATATTGCCTCAAGCGATCCAGCTCTTGGTGGTCACATGTAAAAAGGAGTGTATCATTCACCCACCCACACCCACCTACCCACCCACCCACGCGCGCGCGCGCACACACACGCACACACACGCATGCGCGCGCGCGCACACACACACATATACACACACATCATCATCATCATCATCTCATCATCATCATTTCTATCATCATCATCATCATCATCATCATCATCATCATCATCATCATCATCGTCATCATCTACATTTAAGTGAATGATGCTTTTATCGTTCAAAATATTCTAAGCTATATGGCAGTTAAAATATAACGAAACCGTTGCAATGAAACCAAAAGCATCATTTTTTTTTTATAACAATTCATTTTAAGTCTTGTTCTTCAAAGCCCAGCCGACCACGAGGTGCCCATATCAGGGCTGCCATCTGGAGCTGTTGATGACAAGATATTTTGTTTCCCCCTCTCCTCAGTTGCACTCAATCTAGTTTGTACGCCCACTGTCAGAGATAACACAGACAGGAACAGCTTTACAACACAGGGAGTCAGGGTGCCTGTCTAACACTTTCAGGCGACGCGGCCAAACGTAACAAATTTGGTTGTGCTGAGCCCTTGAGAGAGAGAGAGAGAGAGAGAGAGAGAGAGAGAGAGAGAGAGAGAGAGAGAGAGAGAGAGAGAGAGAGACAGACAGACAGACAGACAGACAGAGACAGACAGAGAGAGACAGATATAGAGACAGAGAGCAAACCACGTAAACGCAATATTTTTTTCCTAACGAATGAGGAGGGAAGGAGGTGCTCAGGTGGGGTAGGGTGAAGCAGGAGAGTCTTGAAGACACCAAAACCGATTTCTTGATGACCTGTTAGAGACGTATACATAATGTGCGTATCCTTCGGCATCCATCTTTTTTTCTGTCAAATTACACGTTCTCCTTGATATCCTCGCATTGTTTCATTTAAAATTCAAAGGCTATCATGATGATAATAATAATAATGATAAGGATGTTGTTGTTGTTGTTGTTTGTTGTTGTTGTTCTTCTTCTTTCTTCTTCTTCTATTTCTTCTCTATTTCTTCATCTCTTGTATTAACTTTAATCATGATAATTAATGTAACGATAACGAAAATATTGAGACGAAGAACTGTGATTAGTAATAGTGATGTTAAGAAGAAGAAGAAAGCAGCAACAACTGAAACGACCTCACCCATTCCGAACCGTTTCCCAGTCTCCCCAAATCACCACAAACATACCTCCCACCCACACACAGATAGTCTCATCGGTATCATTAATAATTGTTTGTAAAAAAAAGCTGCATGGGAGGTCCTAAGCGGAGCCATGAGTGTTGCCAACGTGTCTTTAACTTTGT
>JADBJO010005450.1:104432-106932 GCA_016801955.1 Conus betulinus
AAAGTGCTTGTCTGACACAATGGTGTCATTGAGCAGGTGTGCGCAACTGTCCATGAGCGGACAGTGGATATGGAGAGGAGGGAGGTGAGCGAGAGAGGGAGAGGGCTTTCTATAGTGTGCTGACTCATTCAGTCGCTGGCGTAGGATATAAGCGAGAGAGAGAGAGAGAGAGAGTGAAGGGGGAAAGGTGGCGACATCTACATGAGTGAAGTGATGTAAACTTTCTTTGTAACATACCCCCTTAAGCTGGGCGGCCCATATTGTTCCAAGAGAGAGGGAGAGAGAGAGAGAGAGAGGGGAGGGTGGGGGAGAGAGAGTTTTTGTGTCAGGGTGGGGGTGGGGGAGAAGGCCTGGTGTTTTTGTGTCAAGTGATATGGAGGGGGGGGGGGGGGGGTACAAGATGGGGGAGTGGGAGCTGGGTGGAGCTAGATTTGAAATCTATTCTGCCTTTGTGTGTGTTTGCACAATTTGTACAAGATGGGTGAGTGGGACCAAATGGGTGGAGCTGTCAAGCGTTTCATCACAGTGTGTGCATGTGTGTGTGTGTGCGTGCTTGTATATGTGTATGTATGAGCGTGTGTGTGTGTGTGTGTGTGTGTGTGTGTGTGTGTGTGATCCAACCTACTGGCACACAATGGTCTGTCTTCCACAAAGGATCGAATCGGTTTTAAGAGATTTCTTCCACTGGCCGAGCCAGGCCTTGCCTACTTTTAATTTCCCTACAGGCCTGATGTCCGTTCATGCCTTTTAATGAAATGTATTAAAATGCAAACGAAGGGCAATGCACACTTTGTGCCCTGGAGACATGCCAAGTGCGAGACTGCTGTCCTTCTTGCTTCTGAACGAGGGTGAATGGGTTGGTGGGATGTTACATGTGGGTGAAGTGGGACAGGATTATGTGGGTGAGGAGCAAGTGCTGGCAGGGAGGGGTTTTATGTGTATTGGGGTGGGGGGAGGGGGGAGGGGGGGGAGGGGATATACATGCAGAGGTGCCAGTGTCCTAGAGTCAATAAATCTGAAACTCAATTCTTTTTATTCCCAAGCCTGAAATCCATTTGCCACAGTTTGGGAATCTCATCATGAAGCCTGCCATCGAAGATGGGAGTGTTATGTGAACATGTATATGTACGTACATTTTTTTTTGTAAACAGAACGTGCCTTAAAAGATTCGTGAGACTGAGAAAAAAATACTGAAAGACAACACAACATAACACTCTTTACAGACATGTTCACACACACACACACACACACACACACACACACACACACACACACACACACACACACACACATTTTATTTAAGTTCAAGAAAAAAAAAGCAAAACTAGTAAATATACATTTGAAGAGGAAACGGTGAATATCATAAGGTATAGACCCTCTTTTAAAACAAGAAATGCTTATACTGGCAAATACTGATCACTCTCAAATCTCCTGCATAGTTTATAGAAAGAGAAGGGGTTAGTTATCGCCAAGGACAGAGACAAACAAAGTACAGGACAAGACACAATGCATTTCGTCCTCTTGGGTCTTCTTCAGGTAAAAACAACATTTAGGACAGTGAAATCAAAGGTGTGACGTGGAATACAACACGACAGTTTCTCCAGCACAGTTTCTAATTCTGACGTGTATGTGTCTGCAGGAAAAGACACCAAACTATGAAATACTGAGGGGAGATGTCTAGGGGGTTGCTGCAGAGCCCAGTGAAGTCCAAGGGCAATGTCCTTAGGAAGGCTTTGTGGGGTAAAGCCCCTGCATCTATAAGGATTTAATTAAAAGGGGAATGCAAATTTGACCATCAAAAAATATTAAGAAAACACTTTGAGTATAGTTTAATAGCTTGAATTTCACTGCGAGTAAAGAAGAATCAGGAGAGAGAATGGGGGTGGGGGGGGGGGGGGGAGAGCAAAGGAATAAGGAGAAAGGGAGGGAGGGAAAACGTGTTTAGACTGTCATTACAGATCTTTGAACTCTTCAGAAAAAGTCACTTCACTTCAAGTGTGTAAGTATGTACGTGTTTGTATCTTCATAAAATTGTATTCACGTGTCTGTGTGTGCATATATACGTGCGTGTGTGCGTGCGTACGTGCGCGCGCGCCGCCTCTGTGTGTGTGTGTGTGTGTGTGTGTGTGTGTGTGTGTGTGTGTGTGAGTGAGTGAGTGTGAGTGTGTGTGTGTGTGTGTGTGTGTGTGTGTGTGTGTGTGTGTGTGTGTGTGGTGTGTGTGTGTGTGCGCGCGCGCACGCGCGCGTGCGTGTGTGAGTGTGAGTGTGTGGATCAGAATCACGATTATAAGACTACATGCAGCTGATCATCAGGCTTTTAATGGCCCTATCTTTATTACATGGTTAGTTATACAATGTCATCGGCAATAGGCTCAGGATTTCGTGATGCTAATTCGTCTTACTCATAAAACGCCTCACAGGCAAACAGACACTGCAGAATGGACAGGAGGAGACCACGTAGGAGAATGTCTAAAGTCTGTAGGCCTACTGTCTGAAAACA
>JADBJO010005450.1:111932-126932 GCA_016801955.1 Conus betulinus
GTTAAATGGATTAAACTTATCTATTGAAAAAAACAAATATATTCTTTTCAATAGTGGTATAATCCAGAAAAACTGCCTGTTTTTACATTGGGCGAAACACACCTCTTAAATACGTGACAGAAGTTAAGCTCCTAGGAGTCCATTTCACATCTAAACTATCATGGAACGCTCATATTGAATATTTATTAACAAAGGCGTGGAAAATATTAAATTTCCTTAAACTTATTTCTAAAGAAAATGGGGACAGAATTTATCTACATTGATAACTGTATGTAAGTCTTAATGAGGTCGAAAATAACATATTCCCAAGAAGTAATCTTTAGCGCTCCCAAATACCTATTGAAAAGGCTTGAAAATATTGAATGCAAGGCATTGAAATTAGCACTTGGCCTTCCGGTGCATGCATCATCTTCTCGTACGTATTACAAAGCGCAGATGCTTCCCTTAGATGAATACAGAGAGTTAGCGTGTTGCAAATTTGTTATCATGAGTAAAACTAATAAAACGCACATTAGATCTGAAATAAAAATGAGGTCAGATATTGATTTTCCTAAAAGAGCAAAATCTATAGCTTCTCAAAAAACATTGGCAACTTACACGTCAAAAAATATTACTGATTCTGGAGTTTCAATCGATAACGACGCTCTATCCATTAGACCGTTATTTTCTCCTATACCACCATGGGAGCTTAATAAAGCACATTTTGATATTGAACATACCAATATAAAAAAAAGATGAAAATAAACATGTTATATATCAAATGCCATGTTGAAAAGAACTATTCAAATTATTTGAAAATATACACAGACGGTTCGTGCATTGATAAACAAACAGTTGTACATTCTTAATACCAGACTTAAGAGTAGAAAAATCATTTCATATCGGAATAACAAATCGATATTTACAGCAGAATTAACAGCGATACTCCTGGCTTTTAAATTATCTTTTAAACTTTCCAAAAACAATATTTCAGACTCTGTTCTGTGTTGATTCTAAATCAGCTCTTCAGGCATTACAAAGTTTTTCAACTGCACACAAGACCTGAAATGATCATAGAGATAAGTTGTATGATACACATGTTAATTGCAAGAGGAACCCATGTAGCTTTTTGTTGGATTCCTTCACATTGTTCTTTTCATTATAATGAAAAAAGTAGACAGGGCAGCTAAACGTGGAGCCAAAAATAGTTTTGATTCAGAATTGTTTGATTTCCCCTTATCAGTACATGAACAGTGTAACTCAGTTAAGTCGCATATCTGGAAAGCTTTCGAATATAGTATGGTAGATCACGTCTGTAAAGAACAGTTTGATATTAAAAGAATCAAAGAGAATTTTAACCTTAGTAGAAAATTACTCTCATTAATGCACAGGTGGAAACTTAATGCATTTAAAACAAAATATGTAAAAAAAACGTAGTTTACGTATGTGGAAACAAAATTACTCCAATTCATATCGTTTCATGCAATGATATGAAAAAAAAAAATCATTCCAGTACTAAAGCAAAATACTGTGCAGGCCATTTTCCAGTCACCAGCTTTAACATACGATTTCTTTGTATAATTGGAACGCACCCCTATTGGAAAATACTTATAATATTTTTTATTAACTTTATTTGCGGGGTAGTAGAAAGAAACTCGTGGAGAGCGTGGCAGCAGAGAGTCCTCAGAAGAGAAGTCCCCTTCAAGCAAGTGTTTCGGCCCTTAACTCCTGACACTCTAGGGGGCTTGGGCCACACCCGGTTCATGACTCCGGATGTCCCTCTGCTGCCCCTTTTTTCCCATCTTGGGACGAGCCATGGCTGGGATTCGAACCCATGCCCCTCTGGACATGCTCATTTTCCACTTAATGACTCGCGTACTAACCACTGAGCCACTGGGACACCTGATATTTGTAGGAAAGTTAAGCCTTATGAAGTTCACTTTTGTTCCTCCTTGACCAGATCCAGCTTGAACACCTCTCTGCCGCTTCTGCCATTGCTTTCAGGGCTCTGTTTTTTCCCTCCCTACAACTGAGAGCTGTTTCATGAGGCTGTATGCAGACGTTCCTACAAACCCCCTAGCTCCAATTTCTGCAGTGAAGACTTTGACCTGATAGCCTTCTCTCCTCAGACTGTTTGCCAGATCAGCATACTTTTCAGTCTTGTAGATCTGAGCTGCCTCCATTCTGTTCTCATATGGCACCGTGAGCTCGATCATGATCAGCTGCTTGGTTGACTGAGAGTGGACTACTATGTCTGGTCTCATGCCACTCTTGCTGATGATCTCTGGGTGACTCTTCCATTCTGGGAGGTCTGCAGTGCACTCCCAGTCATCTGCCCCGTCCAGCAGACTCTGCCTGCATGTTCCCAGTGGCACTGTTGTTCTTGGCCATGATTCGCTGCCTCCTGCCATGAAGAATGTTGCGGGTGCTTTTGGAGTCCTGATTTCCCCTTTTGTGGTGTTGGTATTAGCCCAGACTACTTGTACAATCTCTTTGAGCACTTGGTTGTGCCTCCATGTGTACCTTCCTTGAGCCAGGGCTACTTTACATGAGCTAAAGGCATGCTCCACTGTTTGTTTTTCATGGCAGAGGGGGCATGAAGGATCGTCTGCTTTTTGCCCACTTCACCAGGTTTGCATTTGAGGGCAGAAGGTCATATGTAGATCTGAGAATGAAGCTGATCCTGAGAGGGGCCATGTGCCAAATGTCATTCCAAGTGAGACTTCTTTGGAGTGCATTCTCCCACGTTGTCCATTGCCCTTGCTGGCTCTGCTGGACTGCTTTTTGGCTTTTTTTTGTCTTCTTCTTTTCTCATCTCCTGAATCATCATATCTCTTTTGGCTTTTCCTTTGGCCTTGGGGGATAAGAAAGGAAGGGGATGGGGTGGATAAAATGGGAAGGGAGGGGGAAATCATCAAAGGACTTTTTTCTGTTCTTTGTTTGTTTTTCTCTTTAATACTGTCATCCGTTTTGACTTAATTAATTTGTTAGTTGTTGGTTATAAGTAAGTTGTTTCATGTTCATCTTCACTTATGACTTGTGTAAAGATATTCACACACTTACACATCCGCAACTCTCTCACTCACGCACACGCGCGCACACACACACACACACACACACACACACACACACACACACACACACACACACACACACACACACACACACACACACACACACACACACACACACACACACACACACACACACACACACACACACACATTCGCGTGCACGTGCACCTATACATATACACATACACACATTATGTGTACGCTCGCAATTACTGCTGTACACATTCACTTTTTTAATGTCTAATATCACGAATAGTGGATAGACGTTAAATGAAGGACACACACACACTCACACATGCACGCACGCACGCACGCACGCGCGTGCACACACACACACACACACACACACACACACACACACACACACACACACACACACACACACGCGCGCGCGCGCGCGCGCGCATGCACGCCGCACTCACGCATGCGTGAACGCGCACGCGAAGAGAGGGAAAACGAAAACGAGAGGGGACAGACAAAAACAGACAGGCAGACATACAGACAATGACAGGCACGCACACACACACACACACACACACACACACACACACACACACACACACACACACACACGCACGCACGCACACACACACGCAGAGAGAGAGAGAGAGAGAGAGAGAGAGAGAGAGAGAGAGAGAGAGAGAGAGAGAGAGAGAGATGAGTGAGTGAGTGAGTGAGTGAGTGAGAGAGTGAGAGAAAGAGTATACAAGAGGAACTGGAGGAGAAAGAGAGAACCGTGATGGATGTATAAGAAGTGGATGAAAGAGATAGAAAAGAAGGAAGAGAAGGAAAGAGAGCAGAATAAAGAGAAACGTGGATGATGGGGAAGAAAACTTCTAAGAAGAAAATGTGGACTGTGTGGCGGAGGTGGAGAGGGGGGGAAGAAAGGAAAGGGAGAGGGAGCGGAAGAGGATTCGTTCTCCTTTCAAAGCGAAGTAGTAAAGATCGGGGGGGGGGGGGGGGGGGGGGGGGGGGGGGGGGGGGGGGGGGGGGGGACAAGGACCACCACCACCAGCTTCGTTCAAGAATCGAAGAGGAACCATCCAGCCTGAAAAGACAAGACACGTGCACGGTTCTATCTTGGGTCGTTGAGCCATTATCTTCAAGACTGGCGGTTGATATAGGAGCGGGGCATTGCGGAAAACGTTCTTCCTTAAGATTCCTTAAAGTACACACACGCGCGGGCGCGCGCGCGCGCGCGCGCGCGCGCGCGCACACACACACACACACACACACACACACACCACACACACGCGCGCGCGCGCGCGCACACACACACACAATCTGCGCGGGCACACACACACACACACACACACACACACACACACACACACACGCACGCACGCACGCACGCACGCACGAACACTCTCTCTCTCTCTCTCTCTCTCTCTCTCTCTCTCTCTCTCTTCTCTCCCTCCCCCCAATCTCCTTTTCTCTCTCTGTCATCCTCTGCCCATGATGTTAAAAAATTCTCCTTGTTTATATACAAGGCATTTAAGGTAAGAGAATTATCTGTTTCATAATCAGAATGATATCCTCATACTAATCTCATTATTGTCAATTACATGCAGGTCTGTTTGTGTTTTTGTTTATTTTTCGTAGTTTTTGTGTATACGTACTCACCCCTTTCATTAGCGGCCAAGGCCAATGAATAAACAAACCATCCGAATCCGAATCTCTGTCTGGGCTGTCTGTCTGTCTGTCTGTCTGTCTGTCTGTCCCCCCCCCCTCTCTCTCTCTCTCTCTCTCTCTCTCTCTCTCTCTCTCTCTCTCTCTCTCTCCTCTCTCTGCCAAAAACCATTTTCTATTTTCCAGTATCAGATCTAAGTGTGTAGCACCAAAACTGACAGTCATTACAACATGTTCTAAGCTGCGCGAGTTAAGATTACAGACACTCCAAAGGGTCCATAAGATAGAATGCCTAGTCTCTTCACGAGCACGGACAGGTGTATGTACATCCTGCATTGCAAATAAGTCACGGAGATTCTGAATTGTCACTCGGACAAAAGATTAAAAAATTTTGGACAACGATACAAACAAACCTCACAATTTAACCGTTTAAAAGAACGATACAAACGAAACTCACAATTTAACCGTTTTTAAAGGCCAATAACACCCAGAAAATAAACTCTCATTCCAAGGGTACAAAACGAAATGCCAGCTGCAGTTTACAGATACTCTGTACAAGTAAATGAACCGGAGGCCAGAAAGTGAAAAGGACGACAAAAGGAACAAGAAGATACTCTTGTAACATTTGAAGACGGCTGTAGTAGTACTAGTCATAACTGTAAATCTAAAAACCCTTATAAATCAACTGAAAAATGGACGCAGTAAGAACCAGACGACCTCAATCACCCTGTGCTGTATTTCGGGAAACATGCAGTAGTCTCTCTAACTTTTAGGGACATTCTAGTTTTGGTCTTTGCTGGTTGCTTTAGAACATTTATACATTGTCTCTCAAAGCACAGGTAAATTTGGCATGAGGAAAAAATCATCGAGAAGACATGCGGATTCAGAACACGTCCTTGTTCGATGCCTTATAAGATGGATAGGCGTTGTTATCATCAGTCTAGTGTAGGGATTAAAAAAAAAAAAAAAAAAAAAAAAAATATATATATATATATGTATATATATATAAAGATTTATTTAAACAATTGGAGCTTATAGGTGGGCAGAAAGGGGACAGTGCGCAAATCAGCAGCATTTCTGTAAGTCTAGCTCATAAACATTTGTTAAACGAAACAAACTGGAGAAAAAATAAAATAAATAAATAAAAATCTGACATAAGCGTTAAAGGAAAAAAACATAAGTAAAACACAGCTTTTGACTAAGTTTTTTTTTAATGTGTACAAGCATATATTTTTCTTTGTTTTTATTTTTCCTTTCTTTTTTGAACTGTTATACTACCAACTTTGGAGGGATAACAAAAAAAAAAAAAAAAAAAAAAAGAAAAAAAATCATGGCAACTTACTTTCTTCTCCTTAGTCTTCCCATGATATTGAAGTGATCTTCACTGTTAGGCATTATCCAGTCAACGGAATTTAACATCACAAATCCATTATTTGTAAGTTTGAGAGAACAACAACAACAAAAAAAAAATAATAAAATAAATAAAAATAAATAAATAAACAGTAAACTATAGTCCGTTTATGTGATGGACAATTGATCTATATGGATACCAATCATGATTAAACCTGCTAAGTTATAATTAATTTTAGCAATATGTTCTTCAATCTTGTATCTAATACTAAGTTGTCGTAGGAAAGAAAATAAATTGGGAACATGTTTTTCTATTTTACATCGATAGATATACATCTCTGCAAACATTGTTATAAACTCTAGGGCAGAATCTACCTTTAAGTTTTCATCTACACCAAAAATTGCGTTTACATGAAATCCCTACGTTATGACTGTGTTCACATTTTTCTTGCAATAAACGTTCGACAGATTTCCAGAAAACTTGTATGTATTTACAGCCCCTAAGAAATGTTGAATGGCATCTCAATCTTCATTACATATGAAGATTGAACCGCATCAGTTACACCCATTGCATTCAAAACAATATTAGTTGCAATAATTCGATGGATATTTCTTATCTGTAGCCACTGAAGTTTCACATCTCTGATTTTACTGACTTTATGAAACACCTTTTCTCCAGGAAATGTTCAAATTCATTTCCTCTGACCACTTTGAGCAGCACTTAGGTTTATTATTGTCAAGTGTGTTGCATTCATAATATCCTGTTGCACCTTTATTTGTATTAGTTATGATTCTTAATGTGTTAGGATTACCTTGAGTGAAATAGTATTATCATTTATCTGAATTCCACATCTTTTTATTGTATGTTTTTATTAAAGAAACCCGGCCATTGTACATAATAAAACTTACTGGTAAATGTGTTGTGGCTATAAATTCTTCATCTTTGAAAAATTCCCCATTATCTTTCAGAAGATGCCTGATGGAGTACATCCTTTTCTCTATTATCCTATTTTGCTTAATAACAGCTTTTCCTACTGTTATATTTTATTATAAAAAAACCCCAGTTCATCGAGTACCTCACAAAGACGTTTGGCATAATACTGAGGCAAAAGTTCTATATGCTCAAAAAGTATGATTCCAAAAGAGATTAGTATTTGTATGATTTAAAGCGTATGTTGATCCATAACATTCCAAGTTTCTAAGAAAAGGATACATTTGAGTGCAATATTTATCCGTTTATGATTCGTTGTTTTATATCTTCTGAGCCATGAAATTTTAAGGGCATAGGTATGTTCAGACCACCTTGTTGCACACTTTTTATTATCGTTGTTCTACTAATTTTGTCACATTTTCCACTCCAAACTCAATTGAAACCAAGTTTTTCTGAAGTTTTTGTATGAAGTTGTCAGGTGTAACTGGCAACAAGATCCAAAGATGTATAAGTTTCGATAGAATTAGACAATTTAAGATAGGTACTCTCCCAATGGGAGTAATGGTTCGTTGTGTCCAGATATTAAATAATGCTTTCCTTCTGCGAATTTTTCAGCATGATTTATGGTTTCACAATTGTTTAAATCCTGAGTAAATCAAATTCCCAAGATTTTGAACTTAGGGGGATTCCATATAATTTTCATATGGGGGCAGTATTTCCTTTTTGATCTTTTCTGATTTCCACGCTAAATTGCCTGTGTTTTGTCATAATTCATAAACAGACCCGACACCTTGCCCAATCTGTCAAGGATGAATATGGAACGATTTAAACGATTCTTTGTCACCCTCATTAATAATGTGTGTGTCATCTGCAAACTGCAAAATTTTGTGTTCAATACTATTTATCTTGATTCCTTTTATAGATTCGTCATCTCTCATCATGATAGCTAAAATTTCTGCGCAAAGGATGAAACAAATATGGAGAAATACGGTCCCTCTGCCTGCAACCTCTTTCAATTTTGAACAATTGTGCAATCTGACCATTTACAATTACAGCTGATTTGATGTCTTTGTAAAACGTTTTAACCCAGTGGCAAACACCATCTCCGAATCCATATGCTTTTAAAACTTTAAATATGAAAACCCCAATCCAAGGAATCGAAGGCTTTTGCAAAATCGATACTGAGTAGTGAGCTAGGAAGATTAAAAAAAAATTTTAGATAGTTTATCATATCATATATGAATCTAATACTGTCTCCTATGTATCTGTTAGTTATATAATCCAGTCTGATCTTCGTTTATAAGTGTTGGTAATGCGTTCTTAATTCTGTTGGAAATACATGAAGATCCCATGTTGTATACCACACTGAAAAGAGATATCGGTCGCCAGTTTTTAAGAAATTCCTCAGGTTTTTCGCCTTTGGTGATACAAATGATTAGGCCTTCTTTCTGTGCTGATGAGAGTCCCCCATGTTTAAATGCTTCGTTAAGTGACCTCACAACAAATGGACTTAGCTGTTTCCAAAACATTTAAAGAATTCTACAGTGAATCCATCAGTGCCTGGACTTTTGCCATTTTTCATGTATTTTAAAGCCTGACTTGCTTCCTCAATAGTTATTACACGCTCTGGCATCGCTTTTTGTTCTTGTGATAGTTATGGTATTTTATTGATTAAAACTTTCTACTGCACAGTTGTCTACGTTCCTTCTCTTATACAGGTTTTCATAAAATGTCTGCACTTCATTTAACATTTCGTTTGGATCGTATATTATCTCATTATCCTTATTTACGAGTTTTATCATTTGCTTGCTAATGTAATTTCTTTTTTCAAGCCTACAGAAATATTTTGAAATTTTGTCGCCATCAGCAACCCATCTGGCTTTTGATCTTAATAGCACACTTTCCAGCTTGGTATCTCTATTTGCTCTGAGCTCTTGATTTTTCTCGAGTAACTTTTCTCATTTCGTGTTCTGTTTTATGATCCATCTTTTCCAGAGTTTGAACTTCTTTCATTAGTTTATTTTCAATTTCTGTATTTTCTCTTTTTCATTGTGGCATACAAATTAGTTTCACCTCTTATTTTCATAAGAATGACATCTAAAAACAGTTTGTCTGGGATTTTTAGTTGAATTTTAGATGTATCTATTTCATTTATTGTTTCACAACTGAAGATATTTGCTGAGTATTCTTTTGTCACATTCATAATTATTGCTTTATTAATTTCATCCACATATTCTTTGCCCTTAAGCAAGGAAGAGTTGAGTTCCCAAAAAAGTATGATTCTTTTCATTTTTACCGAATTTCAGATGCAGTGTAATTATTGAGTGGTCGGAACGGTATCCTGGGACAATATGAGCATTATCAAAATACCAGTATAAATGATCTGATAGCAAGAAAAAGTCCAGTCGGTTTTGCTTCTGTGGGGTTGGCTTTCGCCAACCTACATGCTGGGTTGCTTTGCTTCCTCGCCAGACGTCTGTCAATCCTAGTTCTTCTGTCATATTTTCTAGCATTTTTCTGGCTCTTGGATTGCTATCACGTACATAGTTATCACAATTTATGGCTGAGTTTAATGCGATATTCCAATCGCCAACTGCAATTATATTATTATTATTGTTGAAACTTGTTATGATTTTCTTAAGTGTGTTATAAAATGTTGGATCATCCGTGTTAGGCCCGTAAACGTTCACCAAAGGAAATCTTCCTCAAAAGCAGTAAATAAATACCAGTATGAAATTTCCATTTTTATCAGGATGAACTTTAGTTACCTTAAATTCAAAGTTATTTGAAAAGAGAACAACAACTCCTCTTGAATTTGATTTATAAGAAGCAAACACACATTTATACCCCCCATGTTCTGAGTTTACCTATTTTTCTAATTTGTTACTAAAAATGAGTGTCGTGCAAACAATATATGGAAAAGTTTTTCTACCTCAGGTAATGGAAGATTTCCCTTCTTTTTTCACATCACCCAATCCCTGACAATTTAGAGAAGCAATAGTGAAAGTCTCCATTGTTTGACATTGGTTATATCTCAATTATGTTAACTGTAGAATGTATAACACTAAAAAGAATAAAATCGTGGAATCGGATTGTGAACATAGTACACAGTACTGTAGAAAAACAACATTGAACAATTGAGGTATGCCTCACAACAAACTTTTGACACCTGATATTCTTTTGACATGAAGTGTAACATCCAAATGGAAGATGACGGCCCTTTATACATTCCTAATCTCACCCTCGTATAGAACAGAAAAGACAAGTAAATGCACACAAGAAAAGAGAAGAAGAAAAAGAAAGGTGAAAGAAAATAAATGAAACCGGGTATTAAGACCAATGATTCCCTCTGACGATCTATGGCGAGCGAGGGAGAAGTGAGCATGATTTTCAAGAGCAACTCCATACGGAGGAAAGAATAGTGCATTAACGTCAACTATTTAAAATTCATACACAACGTCACTAGAAGTTTCATAAAGAATAACCAGGCAAGTAGCTGAATGGGTCTGTTTTATCCGTGCTTTCTTTTCAGAACTTGACATCAGTTTGTACGTGCGTGTGCGCGCGGGCTTCTTTGTGCGCGCGAGTGCGTGCATGTGGAGGGCCATGAGGGTGGATACGTGGGAGGTTGTGCGTACATGCATGTGCGTGCGTTAAAGCACGTGTGTGCGTGTGCATATGCGTATGCGCGCGTGTGTGTGTGCGCGCGCGCATTCATGTGTAAGTTGTGCGTCTAGTCTGGGTGCTCGTGCGCGAGTGTATTAGCGTATTGATGAACACATAGGTGTTTCGAATGAAATTTATCAAGACAGCGTCCGAATTATATTTCATTTCCTGGAGTTGCTCTCTGAACACTGCTCACAAGGATCAATGCATGCAATGAACACAAGGTACACACATTCAGCCCGTACCACGCATTCCCGTCTCTGCCTTCTTCATTCCTATTTAAACACACACACACACACACACACACACACACGATATTTCTTTTTACCCGCCTCTCTCTCTCTCCCAACCTTCAGCCCTCCTTCATGATAGCACCCCCGTGCACGGCTATGAAAATGAAAACTGAGTGAAGACATTTCTTACTTTAAATATACCTTAATTCCCATCAGAGTAGGCCCATTTTACACAATCTTTAGATCAAATGAACAATGTTTAAAACCAAACATTCAAAGACAGTACAAAATCAAGTAAGGCCAAAAGCTAACAAGGGGAAGGCCCTAGAAGGTCAGTTGGAAACAGGTCAGTGAACCATCACAAATGCCGCCATTCCATGAGAACACGACTCACAGGGTCAAACCTCGTCCATCACAGGGACTAAGCTGAAGAGAGAGAGAGAGAGAGAGAGAGAGAGAGAGAGAGAGAGAGAGAGAGAAGGGGCGGGAGGGAAAGCAGGGGCGAGGGGTGGGTGGAGCTACAGCATTTGTGAAAACAGGGCATAATGTCACGCACGGACATTCAAGGGACATAATTGTGCTAGTCGTATGGCGGAGTGGTTTGCAGTGGTTAGTTGTTTTTTTTTTTCCCATGTCGATATTTTGGAGTTATAATGTGTGTTTAATTTTATTTTATTTGTGTGTGTGTGTGTTTTGGTCGAGTTATTGTAGGTAGATTATCGACCAAGAGGGTGGCCGTATCTATTTTTTTGTGATCGTTGTGGTTTGTAGTTTTGATGTTTTATTGATGATTGGCTGAGTTATTGGAGATTGGTGTTTGGATATGGTTAGGTCCATATTTGGTCTTGGGTATAGGCTGTTAGTGATTATTGATTGATGATTGGAGGAATTGGTGGTTTGGAGTCTGTGCCGATACACAGTGTTCCTATGTTTAGAAGTGTCGATATTCTGCCCTTATCTGGAGTCGTGTCGTATCGTTCCCTGGGCAACCTATAGACGATTGGTTGCAGTCAGGGTGTGGCCTTGTCAGTTTCATGGTGTCTGTCACCTCTAGGTGTCGTCTGTCTTTTTGACTATCTAGTTCAGTTGTTTGCGACTCCTGGCTCGAGACGGAGGTCTGATCCAGTGTCTGGTGAGGCAGTTTTGCCACTTGGTTTAGTGGGCTCCATGGAAGTCCATCGGCGGGTCCTGGTGACAGCTCAGAGTTCCTTGGAGAAGTATTCGGTGTTTCGGTGTCTGCCTACAGCTTCCACGCATTTCAAGGGAGCGCGGGTTTCCCCGGCCTGGTGCTGCTTTGGTGTTCGTCTTGCTTTCGTCTTCGTCGTTCGTCTCCAGGTGAGAAGCGAGGGGCAGGCTGTTCGTTAAAGAAGGGAGTGAAAGGGAGGTGTCGTGAGAGGTTATTGTCATCTGTGTGTGCGCGTATGTCGGTATGCGCGGGGGTCGTGTTTTTATTATATTGTGTTTTTTGGTGATTATTGCAAGTTGAAATTGATCAGGCGTATGCTTAATCACGTATGGCCCAGCAGGGGGGCGCCGTCCCGTCGCTCTGTTTTATTAGTATGTTTAGGTTTGCGTTACTAGTTCAGCGGCGGTGAGCGCTTCCCGCTCTCTGGTGTTGTTGCTGGTGTTGAATTATGTGGCATTTTTATATGCCATTAAAGGGAAAAAAAAGAAAACAGTAATTTACATATGGCATTATGTGGTTTTATTTGGGTATATACTATTTGATGTGTGTTAACTGGGATGTGATATAATATGATGTTGGTAGGGTGGCATGTGAAGGATGGTTTGTCACATGGATAGTATTAATTGATTTTGTTTGATTTTGATATTGTAATATTATTAATTGATTTTGTTGATTTTGATATTGTAGAATAAGGAGAAAGTTAAGGTGTTTATAATTGGAAGTTAATAACTGTTTGTTTTGTGCATTTTTTTTCTGGATATTGTAGATTGATTTAGGTATTGTTTGATGGAATTGTGAGGGCTAGGTTGGGTTGTAGTTAGTTTGACGGCTTGAATGCCTTGGTCGAAAGTGGAATTGCGAAGATAATGTGTTATGGTTTTGGTGTGTTAAAGTTAGATAATTAATTGCGGGTCAGAGTAGTTATGAAATTATTTTATTTCCAGGTATCGACATGGTTTAATATATATGTTTTTTTTGTTGTTGCTGCATCATCCTCCGGTCTGGGGCATCGTACCGGGTATTGCCTTGGCTTCTGTCGTCGGTGTAACTGACCTCTAGGTCATCGTCACAGACGACCGGGAGGGGGGTCGCATCCTTCGAGCGTCGAAGCTTCCCTTCCTGCTGTTGAGATCTGCTGAGCTGTTGAGCCCTCGTCGTCTTCAGTTTGTGTTACGGTGTTTTGAAATTAGTGACATTGTGTTGAACTTAGTGACATTGTTGATTTGGCATTGTTCGGAACTTCATCTACCGTGGCATCAAGACCTCAGTGACAGTGTGGTCACGAGTGCCCAAACTGTAAATGCTCGCGAGGGAAAGGTAAAGAGTTGAGGTGTGAAAATTGATTGAAAAAAAAAAAAGAAAGATGGTCCGAGAGTGTGAAGGGTGAATGGTATTGTATATGAGCTGTTGATGATATATGATATATATATATATATATATATATATATATATATATATATATATATGTATATATACAGATTGGATATATTTGTATATGTTGTATGGAGGGAGAATTGTAGTGAATTGTTTGTTTTTTTTTTTTTTTTGGGGGGGGGGGGGTGTTGTGTCCCCTTAGTAGTTTGTATTGCGTGGGCACTTTGGGTTCTGTAGGCCATCCTTCCCCTCTAGATGACCCAGCCCCAAGTTACCACGCGATAACCGCTGTAGTATCCTTTGGTCCGATATTAACCCTGTGTGGGTTGGGGTCCTTTGAAGCTCCCGGGATCTGAAGGTGGGGTGTCGGGCATTATTATTTTTTTTTTTTTGAATATTATTGATGATTGATGTGTTATTGTTTGAAGATTTGTTTTACTTGTTTTGCTGCTGGTGGTGCGTGTGTGAGTGCGAATCTGAATAACATTTGTTAGTTTGTCGCACCTATTATTCGGTGTTTTGTATTCTTTGTTCTGTGGTGTTCATAGCTTTAGAGTGGGAGCGGGTAAATTTAAAGGGGTTACCCTTTCACATTTGGGTATTCCTGTCACCGCACTAGGCGAAGTGACGACGCATAAAAAATAGAGACATGTCTCAACCCATTAACCTCGTCCCATTAACATGGTACATCTTTGACACAATATCATAATCCATAGACAACTCGCCGCGTGTGTGTGTGTGCGTGCGTGCGTGCGCGCCGCGCGCGCGCGTGTGTGTATGTAATCTTTCCTGTGCTCATCTCCCGCCGGGAACCTCCCCCCCCCCCCCCCCCCCCCCCCCCCCCGGCCACTCACCCCTGTCCCGAAAGCCAAGGAAAATGGCCAAGAGGGAAAATGGAGGAGTGAACACGGGAAAGGTGAAGAAACTGACAACAAGAGCACCTGTCCCACAGGGAAGAGATCTACGTGCTGTTACGGATGTCTGTGGAAAGGCGTCGATCGTTTGTATTGTGCAGCTACAGTGTGTGTGTAGAGATAGTCAACCGCCAACTGGCCATGTTCATGAGCGTATTACGAAGCCACCATGTCACCGTTGTTTTCTTATGTTTCTTCAGGCTCACTGTATCAAACCTTTCTTTTGGTCAACAACTTGATACACAATCCATGCAGTGATTTGCATGCTTTTCTGCACACATACACACACACACACACACACACACACACACACACACACACACACACACACACACACACACACACACACACACTGACTGAAACCAATTTATTGTCAGATTAACTCAAAGTTGTAATGACACACACACACACACACACACACACACACACACACACACACACACACACACCACATATACCACAACGAGGCCCACCAGCACTGGACATAAACCACAGAAGAAGCAGAAACTCACCAGATCCGTTCTATGCTTGAAGGTGATAACGGACAGGGCCCCACAGCCACAGATGAGGACAAGAACAATAACCACGACAAAGACCCGGACTGCGACGCTGGTCTGATAGAGACAGGGGGTGTTGTCCACACAAGTCACACAGCCACGGGCAC
>JADBJO010005450.1:136932-149432 GCA_016801955.1 Conus betulinus
TCCTCTGTCAGCATTGTCATCAGATCTCTCCTCTTCAGCATTGTCAGTCATCAGATCTCTCCTCTTCAGCATTGTCATCAGTTCTCTCAGATCTCTCCTCTTCAGCATGTCATCAGATCTCTCCTCTTCAGCATTGTCTCAGTTCTCTCTCCTCTTCAGCAATGTCATCAGTTCTCTCCTCTTCAGCGATGTCATCAGATCTCTCCTCTTCAGCAATATCATCAGATCTCTCCTCTTCAGCAATGTCATCATCAGATCTCTCCTCTTCAGCATTGTGTCATCAGATCTCTCCTCTTCAGCAATGTCATCAGATCTCTCCTCTTCAGCAATGTCAACAGTTCTCTCCTCTTCAGCAATGTCAACAGTTCTCTCCTCTTCAGCAATGTCAACAATCTCTCTCCTCTTCAGCAATGTCATGAGATCTCTCCTCTTCAGCAATGTCATCAGTTCTCTCAGATCTTCCTCTTCAGCGATGTCATCAGTTCTCTCCTCTTCAGCAATGTCATCAGTTCTATCCTCTTCAGCAATGTCATCAGTTCTCTCAGATCTCTCCTCTTCAGCATTTTCATCAGATCTCTCCTCTTAAGCAATGTCATCAGTTCTCTCCTCTTCAGCAATGTCATCAGTTCTCTCAGATCTCTCCTCTTCAGCATTTTCATCAGATCTCTCCTCTTAAGCAATGTCATCAGTTCTCTCCTCTTCAGCAATGTCATCAGTTCTCTCCTCTTCAGCAATGTCATCCCCCCCCCCCCCCCCCCCCCCCCCCCCCCCCCCCCCCCCCTCTTCAGCAATGTCATCAGTTCTCTCAGATCTCCCCTCTTCAGCAATGTCATCAGTTCTTTCAGATCTCTTGTCTTCAGCATTGTCATCAGTTCTTTCAGAACTCTTCTCTTCCCTGCACACAATATCTCTTGGAATGAAAGCTGGTGATGCCAGGGGACACTTCTCGTAGCTAAAGGCTGACGGAAGCTAGTAGTTCGCCATTTTCGCGCATGCCCCCAAGAGAGAGAGAGAGAGAGAGAGAGAGAGAGAGAGAGAACACACAAGGAGTGAGAAAACGGGACGGGTGAGAAAACGTGACGGTACACCCCCCAATAGGGTGAGAATATTTTTTCTAACAATGTCAATTCATTGTACGATAATTGTAGTTAACTGACAGCACTTTCTTTAAACATTTTAAATCAAAATGTTCAGATCTGGTAAAATTGTGATTGCGTTTGAAAGTGCTCAGTCAGTATGCTCGTTTGTGCGTTTTTGCTGAGTTGTACAGGTTTGGTCATTTTGATTCTGTTCTTTCTAATCTATCACTACTTTTGATGTTGAATAGTTGGTAGATTGGGTATTTGTGGTGGTGTTCACTTTGTAGGGATTTTTTGTCTGGGGTGCTGGTCTGGCTGGCTGGCTGTGTGCTCTGGAGGGAGCATCCGAGTGGTCCTTCATCCCCCTCCTGTGGTGTGGTAGCCTTCTTGGAGGCCAGGACTTGCTTTCTCTTCCCCAGTAGCCTTTGTCTCCTCGACAGCCTGTAAGCCTGCCCGCCCCTGTGCTGCTGTGTCTCCCTAGTGTCTTCCTTTCGGATGACTGACTGGTGCTCAACTGTTTGAGTTTTGTTCCCCTGTGCCCAGTTACAGGTGTGGGACCGTTTTCATCCCCTGTGCCCAGTCGCAGGTGTGGGACCAGTTGTCCTCTTCTGTGCCCAGTCTCTGTGCAGTGGTTTTGTGTGAACTGCCTTCAGCGCATCCGACATTGAGGCCAGAGTGGTTTCTTTTCTATGTGTGTGTGTGCAAGTCAACCCCAGCTTGGACAGCAACACACCTGACCTGCGACATGATGTCTGGAGTCGAATGATAACCTTCCTTTAGAAAGTTATAATCCTTTTTTTTTTTTTTGTTGATGTTTTTTTTGTATCATGTCATGAGTGATCATATGAATCTTCCTCCCTCTTGTTACTGTATTGTGTCATGAGTGAAACTATGAATTATTTTCTAGCCTAACAGGGTGTGTGGGTGCGCACATAATTAGTTTACACTTACATGTTGATGTTGTCCATGTGCTTAAAAAAATAATTTCCATTTAATTGTTATTAAATGTGAGCTCCTCGCTAGATTCTGTTTGGGCTGTTATGTTGTAGGGTGGTGTCAGTGAGTGAAAGAAAAATTTGATAAATATACACAAACAACTTACACGCCTTCAGACATTCAGGAACATATTACAGATTTGTTTTTGCAAGCACCCCTCACTCCACTCTGTGACAGTAATGTACAAGTTACTGAACTGTTTATGTCATCTACCCTGTTGTATATGATGTACATCAGTCACTTATCTGGTTATACATGTTAAACGCTGTTGTGCATTGTGTACTAATCCATGAACTGGCTATCACATTTCTGCCCTGCTATACTTAATGCACAACAGTCACTGAACTGGTTAGAACGTCTATACTGTGTTGTGCATGGTGTCACTGAACTAGTTATTGACATCTATGCTGTGAAGTGCATAATACACAACGGTCGCTGAACTGGTTATAATATTCATGCTATGTTGTGCGACAGCGACCACAACAATTATACAGATGATGATAAGGATGATTCAGATGACATTGACAACGACGACCATAACGATGATGATGATGATGATGATGATGATGATGATGATGATGATGACCACGACGACGTGGGCGATGACAATAACGACAACGACGAAACATATCACAAAGATCGTGGTAATATTGACAAAAACAATGATGATGACAGGAGCAAAACCGATCATGATGACGATGATGAACTTGGTGGTGACAATAACCACAACAATCATGACAATGACGGTATTGTGACGATGAAGACAACGACTACGACACTGACTACAACAATCATGACGATGATGGCAATGATCATAATTAAGATGATGACGACAGTGCGACGACAACAACGAACACAACAATGTTAACGATGACGACCATGATCACGATTATAACGCTGACGTTAACGACCACAACGAAAATGACCATGTTGATGATGACAGTGTTGACAATGACAATCGCAATGGCCATAGTGATGATGATGACGACGATGATGATGATGATGACGATGATGATGATGAACATGACGATAATGACAATAATCATGACGACAACAACAACAATTACCATAATGATGATGATAACGACAAGAACAACGACGACCACGCTGACGACGACGAAGAAGACGATGACGACAAAGAAGTGATGGACATACCTTGGTGGTGGGCTGACAGTTGTGGGTGTCCCTGAAGACGTCCAGAGAGCCAGCAGCATCCCCCTCCTCAGCCTCACACTGGTTGATGTCGATGTTGGTCAGCTCGATGTCGGTGGTGGCAACGCCCCTGACAGGACCAAAAAAAATCACCACAAAAAAAAAATCACCACATGCTACAACGTGAAATATAACTATCCAATAATGTAGCAGAGTTTCAAATTTCTGGGTACGTTTTCCCTTGAAAATGTAACAACGCTTATTCCACTAAAATGTCAAACATTCTGTGTGTGCCTGAAGCATGAACATACTAACAAATTGTGATGCTGTTCACACAGAATATAGTCAGGTTTCTGTTATTCAACCTACAGGAGAGTGGGTTACTAACCGTACAGTTTAAGTGCTGTTTAAGCGTGTAACTAGATGAAAATAACATATTTCTCCATGAGCATCAGAAACAAATCTCAACATTTCGGCTCGCTGTCGATCGATGAAGCCTGAAGAAAGCTGCAGACTCAACGAAAAATGTAAGAATTGTTGTTTTATTTGCACGTTCCAGGGGAAAAATAAAGTCATTGTTACTATCTTTTTGTCCCAGTCTGCAGCTTTGTTACATTGTAAGTAAAAAGTTGCTGTCTCATTACATTTTACGTTGAATCACACCATGTCAGAAAATTATCGAGTCGTAACTTTCAGACCACCTACATCCATCAAAGGTGAAACAGAGGATAGGATTAAGGTGGGGGTGGGAATGAGGGGAATATTCTATACTTTATCACCAGAACGACAACTCGTTTAACATGGTTAGCCAAAATGTCATTTTTTGTGTTGGTCAATAGCAAAATTTACACCTGTAAGGTCGGACTATGAATTCCACGATGCATGTATGTGTATTGTTCTAGTGTTTGTTGTGGATGATGTATTTGCTTTTTGACAGTCTTGCCACTGTGGTGGACACTGTTGAAGAAACAGTGAAAGGATGAAAAGAGAAAAAGAAAGCAGAAAAATGGGAAGACAGCAAGAAAGAAATCCATAAAAGAAAGAAAAACAGGTGTCAAAAAAAAAGCAAAGAAAGAAAGAAAAAAAGAAATAAAGAAAGAAAGAAAATACCAGCTGCTGTGGCGACATGGTTAGCGTCGCAGACTCTGTCTAGGAGGTGGTGTGTTCGATTCCCTTTCTGCTCTGATCAGCTCTCACCCAGAGTTGTGTTTGCTATGGGCTCAGTTGGGAAGACTTAATGGATGCGTCTCAGAGAAAGTTGCTCAAACTTCCTGACCAACACTGCAGGTATCTGTATTTCTTGGGCCTGGTTCAAGGCGGAATATATTACGAAAGTAAGCGTAGATTACAGCGCTGTCATGCAAATTCAGACTGCAATGGAAATCCATAGCATCATCTTCATCTTCCTCATCCTCATCGATCAGCATACAAAAGTCGCAAATTCTGTGGCCCTTCATGCTCTGATCTCATGGTAACCTCAGTTTCGATGTCCTCTCCACGTCTGAGGCCTTGGTTTGATTCCGTCGGAGTCACAGGTATCGGCTGGTCCATAGGGGTTGTCGTTAGACGGACGTGGTTGTGCCCTCCAGAGGGGAGCTCCGCGACTAAGCAATTATTGTCGTCAGCAGGGGACTTAGTAAGTGGTGTCCTGCGCGTGTGTTAGATCAGAACAGGCGCCACTGAACACCACCGAAGTGACTCAGCAGCAGTGCAGTATTTCCTCCGGTGGGCTGCCTCTTGACGGCTTGACATTAACTGCTCCCTCTGGATTGCTGGTGCCGGGGCTGCAGCAGGCAGGGCTGGGCTGTGGCTGTGGAGGAGGTGTCTGAATGAGCGGCGTGGGTGCAAATGCCACTGAGGTGGCACAGAAGACGGGACAGCAAAAAAAAAAAAAAAAAAAAAAAAAAAAGAAAAGAAATTTATATACGACAAACGAAAAAATCAACACAAAAAAAGAATGCCAGAAAGAAAGAAAAAGAGAAATTAAAAAAGAAAAATAAATATATAACTGGCGATCAAACAAATAAAGAAGTGAAGAAGAGAGAAAGAAAAAAATCAAAACAAAACCGAAATAATAGCGGGTTGGGTGGGTGGGTGGGGGTGGTGGAAATAAACAGAAATAAAAGCGGGGAATAGAAAAAAAAACAAAGACAAGGAGAAAAAGAAAACGAATACACAAAAGAAGGAGAGAAGAAAAACTCTTTATTCAGCTCACTTGAAGATGGGGGTGCCAGAATCGTCCAACGCCAGAACGGGAGCACAAAAGGTGACCATCCAGATGTTGCCTCCCCCGCAGTCATAGTACGGCAGCGTCCAGAACCCGTGAGTGTAGTTGCCACCGGCGTCCTCATCCTCACCATCCCCAGACTCCTGCCAGACACACCGGCCCGCCACGCTGCTGCTGCTGGTACTTTTAGCATGTCTGTCTGCATGTATGTATGAATGCATGTAAGTATATGCATTTATATATGTATACACACACACACAAACCACATATATATATATGTGTGTGTGTGTGTGTGTGTGTGTGTGTGTGTGTGTGTGTAAAAATATAAATCTCTCTCTTTTCTCTCTCTCATATATATATATATATATATATATCGTGGTAGACTATCGATTTCGATACTCTCTCTCTCTCTCTCTCTCTCTCTCTCTCTCTCTATATATATATATATATATATATATATAATATATATATATATATATATATTGAATTATAAACAAAGCTTGCTCTTATGTCTCAGATTATAGAAATAGGGGGGTGATAAGCCTTCATATCTGCAGTGGTAGATGATTGCCTAACTGACAGTATGTGCTTGAGTGGGTGAATGGGGAATAAATAAATGCTTCTCAAAAATGAACCTTCAGCAAGCTTATAGTCTCCAAGCGGGAGACCATCTCCAATGGGGAGAAAGCTCACTAACATATAACTCCTGGTCAGATACCGGTATTTCGAAACCTGATGTTGTTTCTTCTCAGTGACCGCGGAAAGTGGTAATTTGACTCCTCTGCCTTTTCGGTTTTAAGAAGAATGCTATACCAGAAAAAGACTGGTGTGCATACCATAATATGTTTGTTGAGTTTTCAAAAAAAACAACAACTAAAGGTGCCATCTAAGAAGCAAAGAAAATGATGAAAGAGCAAAGCAAGCTACATTTTCTTGTGAAAAGTAAAATATAAAAAGATAACCTCTTAAGACACATGTGCTGAGGGGCAGTTCTTGGAATGAATCCGCAAGGGACTAAATTACAATGAAACAATAAATTCCAAGGATAAGTACCGAGCACCATTCCAGCAACTTACAGAGCAGCTAGGTGTTGCGATGACTGCAAGAAATATTGAATTATAAACAAAGCTTGCTCTTATGTCTCAGATGTAAAAATAGAGGGGTGATAAGCCTTCATATCTGCAGTGGTAGATGATTCTGCCTAACTGACAGTATGTGCTTGAGTGGGTGAATGGGGGATAAATAAATGCTTCTCAAAATGAACCTTCAGCAAGCTTATAGTCTCCAAAGCGGGCGGGAGACCATCTCCAATGGGGAGAAAGCTCACTAACATATAACTCCTGGTCAGATACCGGTATTTCGAAACCTGATGTTTTCTTCTCAGTGACCGCGGAAAGTGGTAATTTGACTCCTCCTCTGCCTTTTCGTTTTAAGAAGAATGCTATACCAGAAAAAGACTGGTGTGCAATACCATAATATGTTTGTTGAGTTTTCAAAAAAAAAAAACCCAACTAAAGGTGCCATCTAAGAAGCAAAAGAAAATGATGAAAGAGCAAAACAAGCTACATTTTCTTGTGAAAAGTAGAAAATATAAAAAGATAACCTCTTAAGACACATGTGCTGAGGGGCAGTTCTTGGAATGAATCCGCAAGGGACTAAATTACAATGAAAATAAATTCCAAGGATAAGTACCGAGCACCATTCCAGCAACTTACAGAGCAGCTAGGTGTTGCAATGACTGCAAAAAATATTGAATTATAAACAAAGCTTGCTCTTATGTCTCAGATTGTAAAAATAGAGGGGTGATAAGCCTTCATATCTGCAGTGGTAGATGATTCTGCCTAACTGACAGTATGTGCTTGAGTGGGTGAATGGGGAATAAATAAATGCTTCTCAAAATGAACCTTCTGCAAGCTTATAGTCTCCAAAGCGGGAGACCATCTCCAATGGGGAGAAAGCTCACTAACATATAACTCCTGGTCAGATACCGGTATTTCGAAACCTGATTGTTTCTCCTCAGTGACCGCGGAAAGTGGTAATTTGACTCCTCTGCCTTTTTCGGTTTTAAGAATGCTATACCAGAAAAAGGCTGGTGTGCAATACCATAATATGTTTGTTTGAATTTTCAAAAAAAAAAAACAACTAAGGTGCCATCTAAGAAGCAAAAGAAAATCATGAAAGAGCAAAACAAGCTACATTTTCTTGTGAAAAGCAGAAAATATAAAAAGATAACCTCTTAAGACACATGTGCTGAGGGCCAGTTCTTGGAATGAATCCGCAAGGGACTAAATTACAATGAAACAATAAATTCCAAGGATAAGTACCGAGCACCATTCCAGCAACTTACAGAGCAGCTAGGTGTTGGAGATGGTCTCCCGCTTCGGAGACTATAAACTTGCTGAAAGTTCATTTTGAGAAGCATTTATTTATTCCCCATTCACCCACTTAAGCACATACTGTCAGTTAGGCAGAATCATCTACCACTGCAGATATGAAGGCTTATCACCCCCCTATTTCTATAATCTGAGACATAAGAGCAAGCTTTGTTTATAATTCAATATTTCTTGCAGTCATTGCAACACCTAGCTGCTCTGTAAGTTGCTGGAATGGTGCTCGGTACTTATCCTTGGAATTTATTGTTTCATTGTATATATATATATATATATATATATATATATATATATGTGTGTGTGTGTGTGTGTGTGTGTGTGTGTGTGTGTGTGTGTGTGTGTGTGTGTGCGCGCGTGCGCGCGCGCGTGCGCGTTTACATAGATAGATAGATGGATAGATATGGCATGTTGAGACAGTTTTCAGACATATCGCCTTCCGCAGTTATAGCCAGTCACAAGCAAGACACACTGTTGCAACATTTGTATACCTGACCTTTCACCTTGCTTTAGGTGCGCGCATTATGCACGAATGCTAACACTCAAGCGTGAAAATTGAAGTCATTCTGAGATCAATACAGACTCCTGCTTGGCAGTGGTCAGACTTACGCAGGAAGACAATGATGCTTCTTAATACACCAACGTAGATACCTGCCCATAAAGTTGGGCGTTCAACCCAGCTGACTTACTTGCACTTGCACCTTTATCGATCTTCGCTGTACGGGGAGAAGCCTACTCGTACGTCGTTTCACACTTCACAAAACATTTTTTTTTCCACATTCAGCTGATTTTACTTAATCGCATACGCTTCTACTGTGTGCGTGCAATTCAATCTTATAGATTCTCTGCATTTTTAATTAATACCCTTAAAAGAAAAAAATATATTATTCTGTCAAACGAAAGAGACAAACAAATTCGGCGATAATTTTTCTGTTAAGTTTAATTCGATTTTTCGCCTGCAGTCACCTCCCTTTGAAAGCAGTGACTACTCTGTACGATCGAATTCGTGACTGAACCAACGTCAGTGAACCAGTCGCCATTTCGGAAACGAGTCAAGCCTCGCACGTGTTATTTAATCGTGATCCGGAAAAGATATTTTGGTCAGACAATTATAAGCAATATTGGCAGGGAAAGATAACCCGAATAGAACACTGTTCTCATCCGCCAACCATCTGTTCGTAACATAATGGACAGATCTGTTCAATGTGTGCAAACGCGTTGCTCAGCCCATCAAGCCCCGAAAAGTGCTACGTCTGCGGGCTTCATTATGAAGTTTCAAACACATCAGTGGTTATTACCGAGCATTTCTTTCTCCTGACATAAGATGCCTCTGCTACATACTTAGCCAGTACAGTTATTATCCTTTTATTATCAGAAGACTTCAAACTGTATAAATTATGGTTTCTGAGGCAATGATATTGAAAAGTTGAGACTTCTCTCTGATATTGTTATAAGCTGTACAATAGAATATAAAGCAATCTTCATTTTCTCTCACACCATTTGTACACATTACACACAAATCATCTACAGTGCCCTCGGGATTATCTTTTGTTTCTATTTAGTATCCTATTTCTAAATCTAACAAGCGTATCCCTATGCCATTTATTAGTAATTACAGTCAGAATTATTTATGGATGTAAGATACTAACTGATCTGGTGTGACCTTGCTGACAAACACACCGACAGACATATAGATAGACGGGCAGACAAACAGAACCCCAAGCAACAGCCAGAAACAATGATGGTGGTGATGATAATACTGATGATGATGACGAAGACCTTGATGACTTAAATGACAAAAATTATGATGATAACGAGGATGACATCAAAGATGTTTTCGACGATGATGATTACGATAGATGCAGACCAGCAACAGCCAGAGCCGCGGCATAAACAGCAACAGCAGCGACAACAGTAAATACATGATGAGGAGGATAGTGATGAAAAGGACAACACTATCAACACAGACAAAACAAAAACAAAAGAAAAAAAAAGAGAAGAAAAAAGGAAGATTCTCAGTACTGGTCCACGGTGACGTTGTCCGTGACGACTTTGACGTCAGAGTAATTTCGCGCTAGTGGCCCATCCCACCACACCGTGGAGGAATTGATGTAATTGTAGGACTCGGCGATATCGAAGGACGTCACACTGCCGTCCGGGTTGCGGGCGGCGTAGGGACTGTAACTGGTTCGCCCCGGCTTGAGGACTTCCTCCTCAAAGGCCGCGGCAGACCCGAAGATTAGCGTCTCTCCGTGGACGTTGTTGCGGACCATGTTGAAGAAGGTGATGTCCGGGATTCTGTATTGAGAGGGTACATTGAAGATTTAAAAGAAAAAGATTGATGATTGAAAAAAAGTAACTATGGATCACACACACACACACACACACACACACACACACACACACACACACACACACACACACACACACTCATCTATATGTTTCTGTCTGTCTGTCTGTCTGTCTGTCTGTCTGTCTCTCTCTCTCTCTCTCTCTCTCTCTCTCTCTCTCTCTCTCTCTCTCTCTCTCTCTCTCTCTCTCTCTCATCCTTCCCCCCTCGCACCCCGCCAGCCCACCACCAACCCTCGACCATCTCACTCTTTGAGCGTGTTGTTGTGGAGGGCCAGCAGCTTGGAGAGGTAGTTGGCGGTGCGGACAGCGGGGTCGGTGTACAGCAGCCAGCCAGAGGTGTCGAAGGTGAGGTCGAGCGTGTTGCCCGTGCCGCCGCTGCACTCTTTACTGTGTGCGATCTGCTCCACAAAGTTCAGAGCCTCTTTCGCCTTCTGGATACGGTCTGGGGAAAGAAGAGAGACAATGGATATATATATATATATATATATATATATATATATATATATATATATATATATATATATATATATGTGTGTGTGTGTGTGTGTGTGTGTGTGTGTGTGTGTGTGTGTGTGTTCAGTCAATGAATCTCAGCCAGTGAGTGAAATTCGATGTGGACACGCAATACAGATGGTCCTATTTCACTGCAGACTTGGCTGGTGGTCCCTAAATCTGCCAGTCATGGGATCCACAGGCCTGGCTCTACTTTATCACCCAGTTTTCCATTTTCCATTTTTTCTGTGGCATCCTTCCTCTTTCACCTTTTTTTCTTTTTATAAATGTTTGCAAATTCCTTGTCTCAATACAGAGAGTGAGAGCGTGCACGGAGAGGGGGAACAGAGAGAGAGAGAGAGAGAGAGAGAGAGAGAGAGAGAGAGAGACAGACAGACAGACAGACAGACAGACAGAGACACAGAGACAGAGACAAAAAGAGAGAAAGAGTGAGAGACTAAAGAGGGTACAATATAACGAGAGCATGTCATACAGCAAAGCCTTTTGAGGGGGAAAGAGGGAAAGAAAACCCGACACCCACCGTCGGCGGACCATCACCACGAAGGGAACTGGAGTTCACGCGGAAACAGAGCTGAGAGAGCGAAAGACGACAGCACCCACACGGAACCAGACACACCACTGACATCAAAAACTGCCACGAAATATGCAGGCTTCAGTCTGTAAGTGCATCTTGTCCTTAAGGGCCTCCAGCCGATTGGTCGTCAAACTCACGCACTGGCAATGACACTGGATGTACAAAGACGCACAAGGAAAGGCCAGCACCAAACCAGCAAGGCCGCTCTGCAAACTCTTTTATCTCTTCTGGTATTTAGGCTGCAGGGAATCTTTCTCAGGGACGCGGAAGGGGCTGGTGGGCGGAAGATCAGATAAAAGGCAAACGTGCTTAGAAATGATACAATTCGAACAGTTTAAAGACATTTTGAATTCTTCAGACAGGTAAGTGCGTAACAGTGGGGTGCTCAGAGAAGGGGGAAGGAGAAGGAGGATGAAGGGGAAGTAAATTAAGAATGAGAATAAGAGCAGGACGAGAGAGAAATAGATGTGATAAATAGGAGAGAAGCGAGGATGAGGGGTTTACAATGGGATCACAACGAGTTATGGATGACATCTATCTATCCATCTCTCTGCGCACCTACTTCCTGACTGAGAATCTTTCTACCTACTGATCACTCTACCTGTCGACCTATCTACTGACCGACCAACCCACCTACCAACTGACCGAACTACCTGCCAACCTGCTTGCCTGCTTATCTAATAAAAGAAAAAAGCGATAGATAAAGCATCGAACAAATTTGTAGTAGGGGAAAATAAGTGCAGGCTAACAATTCCTCCATTACTTCAGTAATGATTATAAAAAAAAAAGAAAGAAAGAAAAAAAATGTATGATTATATATATATATATATATATATATATATATATATACATACATATATATATATATATATATATATATATATATATATATATATATATATATATATATATATATATATATATATATATATATTCTTAAAACCAAAAAGACAGAGGAAGGAAGTTAACACTTTCCGCGGTCACTGGGGAGAAACAATCAAGTTTCGAAATACCGGCATCTGACCAGGAGTTATATGTTAGTGAGTTTCCTCCCCATTGGAGATTGTCTCCCCCTTGGAGACCATAAGCTTGCTGAAGGCTCATTTTGAGAAGCATTTATTATTCCCCATTCACCCTCTCAAGCACATACTGTTAGTTAGGCAGAATTATCTACCACAGCAGGTATGAATACTTATCTCCTTCTATTTCTTCAGCCTAAG
>JADBJO010005450.1:154432-156932 GCA_016801955.1 Conus betulinus
CCCTCAGCAATTGTGTGTTAAGAGGTCATCTTTTTATATTTTCTATTTTTCACAAGAACATGTAGCTTGCTTTGCTGTTTCATGATTTTCTTTTGCTTCTTAGGTGGCACACTTTTGGTTGGTTTTTTTTGAAAACTCAACAAACATACTATGGTATTGCACACTAGTCTTTCTTCTGGGATAGCATTCCGCTTAAAACCGAAAAGGCAGAGGAGGAGACAAGTTAGCTTTTCCGAGGTCACTGAGGAGAAACAATCAGGTTTCGAAATACCGGTATCGGAGCAGGAGTTATGATTTGCTAGTGAGTTTCCTTCCCTTTGGAGATCGTCTCCCCTACTTGCCGAAGGCTCATTTTGAGAAGCGTTCGCTATTCCCCATTCACCCCACTCAAGCACATGCTGTTAGTTAGGCAGACAGAATTATCTACCACTGCAGATACGCATGTTTATTTCCCCCTATTTCTTCAATCTAAGACATAAGAGCGAATTGTGATTACAACTCTGTGTGTGTGTGTGTGTGTGTGTACACTACAGAAAGACCAATGGACAGACACGATAGGGAAGGGAATGTGACAGGAAGCAACATGGTCAGCAAAGCAGACCATTATTTTTTATTTTATTTTTTTTTTATTTATTTATTTATTTATTTTTTTTTTTGCTGCCCAAGGAGCAGATAGTCAAAGTTTTCGCCAGGCCGCTTACTTGCCCATTTATCAAAGAAAATTTTCAATTCTATAGAGTACCAACTAAAGAAGAAGCAAGAAAACACTGTATCGTTGTTCGACAAGTCGAAAAAAGATCGCCTGTATGCTACATTTCTTTTGGAAAAAAAATGTCAATATCGTAATATGTGGAATCAAAACCTTTTGCTGTTGACGATTATTCGATGTCGGCAAAATAATGCTGAACTTTAATTCTTTCACAGCAGATGCCAGATAGGTTGCCCTTGCTCGGCGGTCGTGTTGCCCAGTTCACCACTTGCCCGACACAACAAGTGATCGCTTGCCCGGAGCAGTCGGGCAACCCTTATGCTCCCCACAGTCTATAAAAGACAAAGTCAGGAAAAGCAAAGACAAAAAAGGTACTAATGTGATGAATTATAAGATCTCTCTCTCTCTCTCTCTCTCTCTCTCTCTCTCTCTCTCTCTCAACACCAAAACCTAACTTACTGCTGCTGCTGCGGTTATTCTAACTCTCTCTCTCTCTCTCTCTCTCTCTCTCTCTCTCTCTCTCTCTCTCTCTCTCTCTCTCTCTCTCTCTCTCTCTTATAGTATAGTACTCGGAATTCTATCGACACAAAACTCGAGTGATTCGTGCTGTCGCAATCTCCAACCCAACAATAAGTTTAAGTACCAGTTTTCTCCACAATCATCACTATAAATCGTGTGAGTAAAACCAGCCTAAAACTCTCAGCTGATTAGAAGCCCTAACCTCACTCCCCCTACAACAACAACAACTACTACTACTACTACTACTACTACACACACACCCATCGACAATAACAAAAACTTTTTTTTTTGCACGTAGCAAAACGAGCAAAACTGAGCTAAGGAGGTGCGTAATATCGAGGCGACGGAGACAACACTATAAACATGTTCATCATCAACACTCTCAAAAAAAATCACCGTTTGATCAATCGTGATTTACCAGTGAGCAACAAAATGGAACCACACAGAACTATAGTCACAGCTAAAGTGCGAAAATGTATAGAAACGAAAAGAAAATTAAACACAGTGTTCAATCCAGTCACATAAGAACGATACCAGTTTATATTTCATCATGTTACACATAAACCCGTCAAGTAGCGTGACTTCAGCTAATCAGCACCTTTGAATCAAAAAAGGGATATGCAGGAAAAACCTGGTGAATCTATTCAAAGGTCATGAAGTATACAGCAATGTCTAATATCGATCTGGTAATAATAACCATGTCGTAGTCACATCTGTCCGGGACTGGAGTTGTTTAGATACATAAGTAAATAGAGCATTTTGATAATAACGGTGACGATGATGATGATGATGATGATGATGACACAGAGAGACAGAGACAGAGGCAGGGACACAGAGCAGACAGAGAGAGAGAGAGAGAGAGAGAGAGAGAGAGAGAGAGAGAGAGAGAGAGAGAGAGATCGTTCTTTACAAGCCCAGCTGACCGCAAAAGGCCACATCATCAGGGTTGTCTCTCCAATGATGATGACAGCGACGACGACAAAGATGACGACAATGGTAATGATGAAGGCGATGAAACTAAAATAACAACAGACCGAAAGCACGACTACATCAGACAATATTTCAATGACCATGCGATCACGTTATTACCACTATCTTCTTCTCAGCTACCGATAAACAAACCGTGCAAATCAGCGTCAAGTATAATTATCTCCCTTGTTTTATGGGTCCATATCGACTCACCGGAGCGATCAGGGCATTATTATCACCGTCAATATTCTTCCTGGCGACTGATAACCAGATTGCGCAACTGAGCGTCAAGTATAATTATAT
>JADBJO010005451.1:12500-27500 GCA_016801955.1 Conus betulinus
TGTTATGGAAGACTTGGCGATGCAGGATGCATTTCAGTTTCCGAGCCAGCACTGAAAGTGCAGTCAGCCATCAGCAAACAGAAAGTCCCTGATGATGACTGTCATAGCCATAATTTTTGCCTAGTGCTTTTTAAGATAAACAGCTTTGCATCTGTTCTGAATCTGATGCCGATGCCTACGTCTCCTCTAAAGGCGTCAGTCAGCATTGCAGCGAACAGGTTGCCAAATAGTATGTCGTCAAAACACAGCCTTGCTTCACATCATTTGTAATAGGGGATAGGATTAATGTCTTTACTGTCATGGATTCGGGCCTGCACACCATCATTAAATTACCGCACCATAGAGATGGATTTCGGTGGGCATCTGTATTGGCCCAGATCTTCCACAGCCCTGTCTATTGACAGTATCAAAGGCCATGGTCTGGTTAACATAGGTGGAGAATAGGCCGGCATTTTGTTCCTGGTAATCTTCTTCAATCTGTAGAGCAGCAAACCATATCAATGGTTCCTCTGTCTTTTGTGAAGCCACACACTGGTCTCTGGCAAAAGCTCTCGTTCCAGGAGTGTTATAAATAAACATGTTCAGCAGAATGCTGGCAAGTATCTTGCTTGCCAGGATTCTGCTGAACATGTTTATAACACTCCTGCTGTAAAAGACAGGGATATGCCTCGGTGGTTGTCACAAGCCGGGATGTTTCCTTTGTGCTTGTGCAAACAGATTGTAGATGCTTCTCTGAATTCCTTAGCGATCGTCAACTGCTGCCACAACAGAAGAAACAAATGATAAAACTTTTCGGTCCAAGCTCTGCCACCTTCTTTGTTGACTTCAGATGGTATGGAGTCTGAGCCAGGTGTCTTACCACTGGGGCAGCAAACAGATCGCTTCCTGTGTCTCTAAGAAATATGAGACTTTAGAACAATGTTTAAGAAAATTTTGAATATGGAACCATACACTCAAGTCACTGTGAAAAGATACGTCAGAAGTATATGAACAAAACTTAGATTTTGTGTCTCACACGTAACCTGTCACCAGTTTGTAATTACGGGAGTTCTAGGAATTTATACCGTGTATAATGATTCTTGGAGAAAAGCAAGCTAGTATATACAGTAATGTAGTTATGTCTATAGCTTACTAATGACATGGAGAAATGAAAGAGTTATATTTGATGTTAAGTTGAACATTTAATCAAATCAGTGTACATTAAAATGGAATCAGTTTCTTATTACATTAGTTTATGTATTCTATTCGTGTTGTTGTTTTTTTCGGGACTATCAATGTCAAGGTCAAGTGACCTAGGGGTTAGGAAGGAGATGGAGTAAGTGGCGGAGAAAGGCACAGTCGACACCCCAAACTCCCGACACCAGGAAACGCAGGGGTAAATTCAAAAGAACATTTTTATTTCGACAACACTGACATAAATATTCTCATTCACACAGATATGGGACGAGGGAAAACAAAAGAAGAAAAGAGGACAGACGAGGAGCAAGTTCTGAGAAGGTGGGAATTAGAGAAGAAGGATAGATACCTATCAGAAACTATCTATTTAAGGGGACAAAGTAACCCCAAAACACATTTCCCCAGAACCCGGGGTCACCATCTATTGTTTGCCCTAAATCCCACTAATCGCTATGTGCCTCCAAGTAAAAGAAGAAAAAGCGAGGAACACACCTACACATTAATTCACAGGACAACAACACAATTCAATCCCTTTCACACTAATGCCTTCCATACTCCACTCATTCAAAATAGTCATTCATACTGTCTTGGCTGGCACACAGCTGCTTCCACGCCTTCCACACCACAGCTTAAAGTCACTCAGCTCATCTGTCACGGGAGCCCAGGATCCACGTCTCGCAGTAGATGCCTTGGAGGGCTGCTCCCCGGTGCCTGAGTCCGTCAGCTGCGTCGCCGGTTCAGGTAGTAGATGCCATGGAGGACTGCTCCCCGGTACCTGAGTCCGACAGTTGCGTAGCCGGTTCAGGTCCCCGCTGCTGGCCCAGCTGCCAGTCGCCACGGTAACCGAGCCAGCCTCCCTGCGACCTGCCTTGGTAGAAGGCGCTGGAATGCGCCGAAACCAGAAAAAAAAAAAAACAAAAAAAAAAAACCGCCCTGCGGCGAAGATCAGTGTCTTTCAGAGAAGTTCTCCACATAAAGCCTAAATGTGTTGGCGCAGTGAAGAAAGACATGAAAACAGTGTGTGCGAACCATTTATATTATCACTTAATTTCTCTATGTTAAAATATAATTTGAAATCTACATTTAATTTTTAGAAAAAGATTTCCCCAGTTTTGTTTTCTATGTGTGAAAATAGAAATTAACTCCCTTTATTTTTCCCAAAAAAAAAAAAAAAATAAAGAGCCTCGTTCATCCTTTCATACGTCCATCCAAAAAAAATATTAAACATTAGGACAGACAGGACGAACAGGAAAAGACAATACGAAAGAAGTGGAGCCAACGCGGGCGTCGCGATGGGAGGTCCCTGTTTCCGACTTAATATTAGTCGGATGACACCCACCCCATTCACGCCCGCATCCAGCAAGACTTCTGGGCTGTCAGAAATCAACCATCCATATATCCTTCCTTGGTTAACAGCAGCAGCGCCCAAAACCATTCTAGCACAAAGACATCCCTATAGTCCTGGTGCCACAAAAGATACGGAATCCTTTTTACAACCATGAAATGAGCTTCTCCTTACCCCAGAAATCACTCGGAATTAGATAAAGGAAAACAGAAATAGAGTCGGAGTACATAAATCACAATAGGAACACTCCGAATGGGCAAAAACTAGTCGAGAGCGCTTCGCAGACACGCCTCGACTACACACCCTTTTACAAGCAGGATGGAAAATGGATTAAATAAAAAAAAAAAACTTTTTTTTTTTTTTTTCCTCTTCTCCTCTTTCACTTGCGAAAAGGGTGTTTTCACAATAACAAAATACTTTCTCTATATACAGAAATACTTCTTACCAGAAAAGGAAGTGCCGGCCAGCCCCCAGTCTCGACGGAAGACGGGACTCGACCACCAGTCCCCACCGAAAGGAACTTCAGGTCCTGGACGACCCAATGGAGAGGTGGCAGTGGGTAGGGATAGAGATATCCAACAGAAGACCAGCGGCTTCCTTCGGCCGAACGAACAGCTAGGTCCCCCGCTGCAGCGCTACAATGAAGTAGACAAAAGAGGCCCACTACCCAAGGATGGGGATCCTTACCACTCGGCTGCTAGCGAATCGAGTGTTTAATCACAACCCAAGATCGACCAACCCAAGATTGCAACAAGTCTGAATACAGTTACAGTCCCACCCAGGGACATCTCGAGAATGCCGACTTGCAGAAAAACACGAGCAACACAATCCGGCCTGAAAAACTCTGGCCAGGTATCTAAAAAAAAAAAAAAGAAAGAAACCCACCCACGCGCACACGCGCGCGTACACACACACACACACACACACACACACACACACACACGCACCGCACAGCACGCCGCGCGGCAACGCACTCACACACGCGCGCCGTATCATCTGTACACACGTTCGCTCTCGCGTGCCCCTCACATTCAGCTTTTTTTTTTTTTTAATTGAAGGGGACAGTCAAGTCAGAGGATGCTGCTGCAACCCCACGGACGACACGCTTGAGAGCATGATCTCTGTGCTCTAACATCCACACAAGCTAAAACTGACACACTGCTGCTGTCAGCAACAATCCCTTATGTGTAAACTAAAGAATTTAAAAGGCGTCCGTGACAACACCCCCCAACTGAAAGGCTCGTGCCACTGAGGCACAGACTACAGCAGCCTCTGACGTACATGTCTCTGGGAATCACATGTACGGCGCCGTAGTTTTATGTTGAAGAAAAAAAATGAATGTCAGTCCATAAAGAACTTGGCTAGCTATTCCGTCATCCGACTCAGGAAATCTGCTTCCACATTATCTTTACCCGGGATGTGCCGGAAGGAAAAGGCCATACTTTGCAGTTCCATGGCCCACCCATCAAACGACGGCTGACTGGACGAATCCGATGCAAATATGCGAGTGGGTGATGGTCAGTTTCCAGGGTAAACTCTCGTCCATAGAGGTACGGGTAAAACCGTCGAGTTGCCCACACTACGGCAAGACATTCTTGTTCTATTGTGTGGTACCGCAACAACTCTGCTCCCACCACCTTCTTGCTCGCATATGCAACCGGTAACAATCCCTTGCCTTGATCTCTGCAGCAAAACAGCACCAAGTCCTGTGCTGGAAGTGTCGGTACGCAGCACATAAGGTTCGGTCGGGTCCGCAAGCTGCAACACAGGTTCAGAAGAGACCGCTTCCTTGAGCTTTTCGAAAGCCTCTTCGCCCTCAGCGTCCCACTGTAAAGTCTCAGGTTTCCTGGCAGCGGTCCTATCTGTCAGAGGCTTGGCCCAACTCAGCGAAGTGCGGGATAAATTTCCTATAATACCCGACCAGTCCGAGGAAGGATCTCAATTCTTTCTTGGTCCTGGGTGGTCTGGCCTCCTGGATACATTGCACTTTGTCCTGCTGTGGTGCCATGTGACCTCGTCCTACGACATGCCCGAGGAAAGGAACTTCAGCTTCTCTGATCTGACATTTGGATGGACGTGCGGCCAGTTGCACTTGTCGCAGCCGGCTGAATAAGGTCCTGAGCGACTGCAAGTGTTCTTCCCATCCTTCAGTTGCCAGTAGGAGATCGTCAATGAAATTGTGAGCATGCTCCATCCTCAGCGGCTCCAGCATAAGTCGCATGATGCGACTGAAGACAGCACCAGCCGTTTTAAGTCCAAACGGCATTACCAGGAACTGGAACTGTCCTTCTGGTGTGGTAAATGCCGTTTTTTTCTCCCTGTCTTCAGCTCTCATCGGGATTTGCCAATATCCCTTGGCGAGATCCAATTTGGTGAAGTATTGGGCCCTCGCCACTGCGCAAATATTTTGTCTGTGTCTGGCATTGGTTCGGCGTCAAACTTTAGGACTTTGTTTAGTCTGCAAAAGTCGACACAGAAGCGCATTTTCCCATCTGATTTCTTCACTAACAGAATGGGTGAAGAAAAAGGTGAACTACACCTTTCAATCACGCCCATCCGTAGCATGGCTTGGATTTCTGTTTTGACGGTTTCCATCTGGGAATGTGCAAGGGATATTGTTTGACTCGATCTGGTTCTTCTTGGATCAAACTCAAAGGGCATGTCCCTAAATTACATTGGAGAGGAACGTCGGACAGAATGTCGTGGAACTGTTCACACAGTTCTTCCACAGATTTTTGATCTGGCGTGAGATTGTCAGAGATCTTGACGTCCTGCCATGTTTCCTCTGCTGCTGCACGCTCACACATGTGATGTCAAAAACAAGAGGAGGTTCCTCTTCCATTCCCTCAACGACAACAGGGGTGAAGCCGGCAGCACACAGTTGTCTCCTTTCGTATCTTTTCAGAAGGTTAGCATGAATCAGCTTCTCTTTTCCTCTTATCATCACAACATAGTCCCAATCGCCAACACGTTTGGCGATCTTGAAGGGCCCTTGCCAGGAGAGTTGTAGTTTGTTGTGGTGGAGAGGCAATAACAGTAGCACCTCGTCGCCTCCTCAAACCACCTGTGACGTGCTTTTCTGTCATAGAAGGCTTTGTACCTTTTCTGTGCTTGCGCAAGATTTTGGTGTGCTAACTCACTCACAGTTGCGGCGATTCTCTCTTTCAGGTCGAGTACATACTCAGCTTGGGTCTTGGGTTCTTCATCAGTCCCCTCCTTGGTCCACTGATCTCTTAGGACTGCCATGGGTCCCTTCACAGTTAATCCTCGCCGCTCGATGAACTCCACAGAGTTTTCCTGTTTTTGTCCATGGGAGGCTTCCCAACCAAATCCCTTACGTTGTTAAGGCTTGGGTCTCCCTTCTGCAGTGTACGCACAGTCTGTGTGTCCAACGTCACTGAGTCATGTCGTGTCAACGTTTTGAGCAGTGGCTTCAAGGACTCTTGCTCCCTCTTGGCTTGGGATCGTGCAGCGACGGCTCCAAGCACCTCTGGGGGTAACTCGGCAGATACCCTCTTTCGTTGTCCATCCTTGAAGTTTACCCAATTTCCAATCAATAGGGAATATGCTGGACGCTGAAGTGCGACAGCCCACACCCTTCCCTTTAAAGTAAGGTGTAGATAGGTCAACGAGCACTGTTGACCTTGTGACCCGGAACGATGACTCAATTCCTGTCACTTGGCACTCTTCTCCGCGTGGCGCCTCGGGAGTGTACCAGTCGCTCGTCGATGAACACACACGTGGCGCCAGTATCCCTGATAGCTTCCACAACTTTGCCAGAAACTATCGATGGAAAGTTGGGACATGTTGGTGTCGTCACCTCTATCTCTCTCAAAAAAGCCATCTTAGCCTTCGACATGGAGGGCTTCGATTTGTCGCTCCACTGGGGACAATTCTTGACTATATGTCCAGAGGCATGACAAAGGAAGCAGTTCTTCGTCCGAAATCGAGGGTTCTGTGATGGATCTGATCCCTCACCTCGACCTGGGGGGCTTGCTTGCTTGCTGTTTTTCGGTTCCTTCATGCGATCTGGTGGATTCGCCATGAGCCATAGGTTTTAAAATCGTCGCCGAGCATCAGCGAAGGCTTCAGCGATCTCAATCGCTTGCTGGAACGACTTGGGTTGACTTTCGCCCAGCTTACATCGCAGCTCAGAAGAAACAGAGTTCATGAGTTGTTCAAGGAGAAAACAGTCTTTGAGCTCCATTCCTGAGGACTCTATCCAATAGTTCATTGTCTTTTTGAGACGCTCTCCAAACTGATGAAAGGTTTCATCTGAGGATTTTCATCATGTTTCGGAACTGTTTTCTAAATGTTTCAGGCGACATTTGCAGTCTACGGCGCAAAGCCGCCTACAATTCGGCATAGGTCGCTCCTGAAGGAATGTTGATGAATGCCTCCTTGGCCTTCCCCATCAAATTTCCCATGAGGTACATTGCTCTTAGATCTTCAGTTAGTTGATATACATCTGCCACAGCTTCGAAATGCTCGATGTATGTATCAATGGATTCATTGGCATTATAAATGGGCATATGAAGCACCGGGGGAGCTAAGGGAAGAGCAGGGGTGACAATTTGATCGCTCACCCCTTTTTGGTGCCGAAGTGTGAAGTTGTTTGACTTCGGTAGTTTCTCCACTCTCGGCCACCCCTAGTTGTTCCAGGAGTTCAACTCGCATCTTTTCTTTCTCCTCTTCAAGTTTAAGTTGAAACTCTCGTCCCTGCTCCTGTATTTCTTGCGTTCTCTCTTCTCTCTCTTCTCTGTCTCGACGTTCGACTCTTCTCTCTCTTCTTCCATTTCTTCTCTCCATCGTCGTTCTTTCTCTTCTCTTCTCTCGTCTAATTCTTCTTCTTCCATTTCTTCTTTCCACCGTCGTTCCCTCTCTTCTCTCTCCCTCTTTTCCTTCGCCTCTCTCTCTCTCCTCCCTCTCTCTCTTTTCCTTCGCCTCTCTCCGCTCTCTCTCTCTTTCTTTTCCTTCGCCTCTCTCTCTCCTCTCTTTCTAATCGTTTTTCCTCCATCTCCATCATCTTCCATCTCCTTTCCTCCTTGACCTCCCTCTCTCTCTCCATTCTCATGATTACAAAGATCCATGGATCCTGGTCCTGGATAGCGAGGAGGAGGAACAGGTCTGAATTCCATCTCATCATGCGCAAGAGGAGGACGAAGGCGGAAGTCAGCACTCATAGAGGGCAGATAATGCCTCCGAGGGGGCGGTGGTCCTGAAGGAGTTCTATCATACAAGGAGGGTTGAGAGATTGCTGGAGACAGAGATTCCCTCGAGGAAGAAACTACTTGGGTTATGGGGCCACTGGCTGCGTGTGTAGTCACAGCAACAGGGGGTTCCATACCCGGAGAATTCCAGTGACTTTTGCCTGGGAACGCGTGAAGCGACGATCACTTTCGTCTGCCATCACCAAGCACTCTTCTTTTCGCAAAATCGCAAATTGAAGGTGTGGGAAAAGATCTGGAAGTGGTAATACGGTTGGGTACACCTTGCGTCCCAAGAATCAGAAACGAGTGTGACAACTCTCTACAATGGGGAACAACTTGAAGTTATAACCCAGGGAACCTCAAGTCTCTATCTGGCAAGGAAAAGTGCTAAACTCCTGTTGAAAGAAGCTAAATTATTCTTGTAACCTAGTCTCCACTATCGAGCAAGCACAATAGCCACGTCTGGAATCCACTGACCTAATTGCCAGAAAAGTAAATCAGTATTGACAATTCTTGACTTTAAGACCCAAAGTCACTAAGCCCGACAGTCAATGAAACAGGTACCCCAAATTATCTCTCTCGACGGCGCTAACTATGGGTGAGCACAACACTTGTTCGTGTTGTCTAGGCTAAGCGTAGCCACACCACGGTAGTAACTAGTCTAATGATCAACTAGTCTAACCGCCTTTCCGACACTATCTGGCTTACGACCAAGAGTAGTCGCAACAACAAACCTGTGCAGAAATCACACTGTGCCACGTCACAGTGTCACACGTTGAAAGATCAACAGATTAACTGAACCAAACTAGTTGTCTCCCTTGATTGTTCCGTGTGTAGCTTGCCGACACACTTGCGATGTAGGCCCAAAATATCGTAATTACAACAAACGCTGGCTCAATTATTCCTGATCAACACCATCAGCGACTTAATCAACGGCCAAGTGTGACCGCCCACGTGAGCCTTACGAGTAGTCAGAACAAACCTACTCGGTTCACAACTTACACCCGCAAATATGAGCGATCAAGAGAAAGGAAGCATCCAACTGTTCCTTAAGCACACCTTAAGGAGTATGCACAAACAAATTTGTGCTGAAAATGTAAACAGATAAATGACAATTTTTTTTCCCAACAAGAACACACAATTAAAGACCCTAGTGTGCCGCCTGCACACAATATCAAAAGGCCAGAAACCACGTTATCACCAGTTGTCTAAACCAGCTTACCAATCAGCTGATGGAACAAACGCTGTTAGTCCCCTCTTACTGTCGCTATGCCTTAAGCATTGAAGCAGGCTATCGAACCTCGACCATAGGTTTCCACGGACTGTCTGCTCCCCAAACACCACTGGTAAACAACGGGTAAACAAACAAAGGGACGAGACGGCATAAAATATGACAACAAACGCAGCGAAGTAGTATCAACACGGGACGGCCTATTGACCCGGCAACTCTCGCCGATGAATGCGGAATCAAACGACGGCCACTCAATCCCTGACTCAACGAAAAGTAAAGGGACGGCGCAAAATCTGCCACGTTAAGCCCGGTGTGCACGCGCGGAATGCGTCTGTCACTGAACGAGCGTGAGAGCTAAGGTAAGGCTTATGCCAAGGATACTGTGAAGAAAATAAGGAGGGTGGGGGTGATGTAAACAAGAAGCAAGAGGCGCAATGGATCGACACCTAGACAGAGTCCATATCACACATGCCCTTTCTCACTCCTGGACAACTTTATTCTCATCACACGCCACTCACTTATACAAAGACAGATAATATGAAGAAAGCTAGATTACCGAGAACTTAGAAGTAAATGTACTTACAAACAGGAAATGAAGAAAAGTTCTTCTTTTTTTTCCAACCCACAAGGAGAAATATAACCACTCAAAAGAGTTATATAATAGATCAAAACAGGACTTAGGAAATATAACAAGATGTATACTATATATATATATATATATATATATATGTGTGTGTGTGTGTGTGTGTGTGTGTGTGTGTGTGTGTGTACTTATATTTTGTTTTCAAAGAGGGGAATATTAACCTAGCGGAAATTCCTCACCAAATTTCGACCAAGTGGTGTGCGTATGCTTTTCCTGCCTACACTCACCTGGCTACCCAGTCGTCGTCTTGGGTACTGCCAAATCACGCTCACTACTGATCAACACAACCGTTGATGCCATTGCCTCTGCACAGACAAGACTTATTCTATACCGACCCCCCTGTCCCTTCCCAAGCTATACTCCCCACTATCCACCTGGCTAGATATGAGAGCTAAGGTACAGGAGTTCGGAATTCAAATGAATATGTCGGCAGTTAGATCCTGGAAAATACCACAACGCAAGACAGGACATGGTTACGGATGCGGAAAATTCTTTAGTTTACACATAAGGGATTGTTGCTCACAGGCAGTGTGTCAGTTTTAGCTTGTGTGGATGTTAGAGCACAGAGGTCATGCTCTCAAGCGTGTCGTCCGTGGGGTTGCAGCATCCTCTGACTAGACTGTCCCCTTCAATTAAAAAAAAAAAAAAAAGCTGAATGTGAGGGGCACGCGAGAGCGAACGTGTGTACAGATGATACGGCGCGCGTGTGAGTGTGCGTTGCCGCGCGGCTGTGTGTGGTGTGTGTGTGTGTGTGTGTGTGTACGCGCGCGCGTGCGCGTGGGTGGGTTTCTTTTTTTTTTTTTCTTTTAGATACCTGGCCAGAGTTTCAGGCTGGATTGTGTTGCTCGTGTTTTTTCTGGCAAGTCGGCATTCTCGAGATGTCCCTGGGTGGGACTGTAACTGTATTCAGACTTGTTGCAATCTTGGTTGGTCGATCTTGGTTTTGTGATTAAAGCACTCGATTCGCTAGCAGCCGAGTGGTAAGGATCCCCATCCTTGGGTAGTGGCCTCTTTTGTCTACTTCATCGTAGCGCTGCAGCGGGGGACCTAGCCGTTCGCTCGGCCGAAGGAAGCCGCTGGTCTTCTGTTGGGATCTCTATCCCTACCCACTGCTACCTCTCCATTGGGTCGTCCAGGACCTGAAGTTCCTTTCGGTGGGGACTGGTTGGTCGAGTCCCGTCTTCCGTCGAGACTGGGGGCTGGCCGGCACTTCCTTTTCTGACCACCCGCCGTTCTGGTAAGAATTATTTCTGTATATAGAGAAAGTATTTTGTTATCGTGAAACCACCCTTTTCGCAAGTGAAAGAGAGAGAAGAAAAAAAAAAAGTTTTTTTTTTTTTTTATTTTATCCATTTTCTCCATCTTGCTTGTAAAAGGGTGTGTAGTCGAGGCGTGTCTGCGAAGCGCTCTCGAATAGTTTTTTTTTTTGCCCATTCGGAGTGTTCCGATTGTGATTTATGTACTCCGACTATTTCTGTTTTCCTTTACCTAATTCCTGAGTGATTTCTGGGGTAAGGAGAAGCTCATTTCATGGTTGTAAAAAGGATTCCGTATTTTGTGGCACCAGGACTATAGGGTTGTCTTTGTTCTAGAATGGTTTTTTGGGCGCTGCTGTTAACCAAGGAAGGATATATGGATGGTTGATTTCTGACAGCTCAGAAGTCTTGCTGCATATGTCGGTGTGCCTGACTGGTTGGAATTTATTATTATTTTAAAAAATTTGTAATTCAGAACACAGACATGCGAGATGGATGCGGGCGTGAATGGGGTGTTCATCCGACTAATATTAAGTCGGAAACAGGGACCTCCCATCGCGCGACGCCCGCGTTGGCTCCGCTTCTTTCGTATTGTCTGTTCCTGTTCGTCCTGTCTGTCCTAATGTTTAATATTTTTTTTTATGGATGGACGTATGAAAGGATGAACGAGGCTCTTTTTTTTTTTTTTTTTTTTGTGGGAAAATAAAGGGAGTTAATTTCTATTTTCTGGGGAAATTTTCTAAAAATTAAATGTAGATTTCAAAAATTATATTTAACATAGAGAAAATAAGTGATAATATAAATGGTTCGCACACACTGTTTTCATGTCTTTCTTCACTGCACCAACACATTTAGGCTTTTATGTGGAGAACTTCTCTGAAAGACACTGATCTTCGCCGCAGGGCGTTTTTGTTTTTTTTTTTTTTTGGTTCTGGTTTTGGCGCATTCCAGCGCCTTCTACCAAGGCAGGTCGCAGGGAGGCTGGCTCGGTTACCGTGGCGACTGGCAGCTGGACCAGCAGCGGGGATCTGAACCGGCTACGCAACTGTCGGACTCAGGTACCGGGGAGCAGTCCTCCATGGCATCCACTACCTGAACCGGCGACGCAGCTGACGGACTCAGGCACACCGGGGAGCAGCCCTCCAAGGCATCTACTGCGAGACGTGGATCCTGGGCTCCCCGTGACAGATGAGCTGAGTGACTTTAAGCTGGTGTGGAAAGGTGGAAGCAGCTGTGTGCCAGCCAAGACAGTATGAATGACTATTTTGAATGAGTGGAGTATGGAAGGCATTAGTGTGAAAGGGATTGAATTGTGTTGTTGTCCTGTGAATTAATGTGTAAGTGTGTTCCTCGCTTTTTCTTCTTTTACTTGGAGGCACATAGCGATTAGTGGGATTGAGGGCAAACAATAGGCGGGTGACCCGCGTTCTGGGGAAAGGTGTATTGGGGTTACTTTGTCCCTTAAATAGATAGTTTCTGATAGGTATCTATCCTTCTTCTCTAATTCCCACCTTCTCAGAACTTGCTCCTCGTCTGTCCTCTTTTCTTCTTTAGTTTTCCCTCGTCCCATATCTGTGTGCGTCTCCTTCCTAACCCCTAGGTCACTTGACGACAATTATGGTGGAGATGCCGGGGACCGAACCCGGGCCTTTCACAAGTTTTACAGGTTTTGTTGCTATATGATGTTGATCTAACTTCTCGCTTTATGAGGTTAGCAAAAGTTTGAAAGGTTAAACTTTTCATAGCCTATGGCTTGTAGATGCGGTGAGCTGTCAAACGTTCACTGTACCTGATACACAGCATGACGGAAAGCGGAGCCCATCCTCCTTCCTATGCTGCCTTTAAACATTCCTGAACTGAATCAGGTGACCATTTTCTGGTGCGTGGACAGAGATCGTTTCCAAGCTGAAGAAATCCAACCTTACGCATCGTTCGATCTCATGACGTGTCAGCTCTGCAGACAAACACTTTGACCACTTGATTACGGACAATGAGTTAATCTGGGTAAATATTTATACTCTCTCTCTCTCTCTCTCTCTCTCTCTCTCTCTCTCTCTCTCTCTCTCTCTCCTTTATCAGACATTTGTGTTTCCCATATATCACATTTACAGACAATACAGACCTTCAGTAAGTTATGAAGCGTACTGACATTTTGAAACACTTGAAATAGCCACTCACTATGCCTGTTTTTTTGCTTGCTTTTTTGAGAGGTTTAGCACCAAGGCAACATTCGTATTCCATTGATCATCGGCAAAAGTGACGAAAAGACAACGTCTTATACGAATTGAAACAACAAACAAAGCTCAAGCATGGCAACTGAACTGAATCAATCCACCTTGGTCTTTCAGTATACGAATCGCAACTCGACGTTGTTTAGAGAATTTCTCAAATATCTCAATGCCTCTTTCCTGATCGACAGATTCATGAATCCATTTGTGTGTATCTTTGGCATTTTGGGAAATTTGATGATAATTCTGATCATGCTTCGTCTTCCTGCATCTCCGTCTAACGTTTTCTTCCACTTCCTGGCCTGGTCTGACCAATTGGTGTTAATACCAGGTCCCCTGAATAACTTCCTCACCATCGAACTTGGCATACCGTATTTTGCTATACTAGGTTCCTGGCAATGTAAAGTGTCTTTCACGTTGGCATATCTGACGGCAGCTTCATCTGCATGGCTGCTTGTATCAATCACAATGCTAAGAGCAGCGTCTGTGCTGTGGCCACTTCGCGTCAATGCTGTGTGGACGACGGGAAAGTCGCGAGTCACTGCTGGTATACTGATCGGTGTTCTTTCTCTGATCAACTGTCACCCTCTCTTTGGAGTCGATATAGGATCTTTGTTTTCACAATGCTGTTATGAGGCTGTGTCTAAAACATACATGTGGTTTGTCAAGACAATTCTGCCTTGGACTGATATGATTCAAAGTTCTTTCCTTCCCCTTCTTCTTGTTGATACTCAGCAACACTATTCTTCTCCGGACACTTATCAGATCTGTTGGAAAAACCACGGGTCTTCCTGTACAACAAGCCACCCAGGAATCCAGACAACAAAGAGTGTCATCATTGACTGTCACATTGATTGTTACAAGTATCTCGTTTATCCTTCTAACGATTCCGATCACCATATATTTCATTACACTCCCATATACTGATAAGTCTGATTTACTTCTAGCTGGTCAATTTACAGTCTACTCTGTAGTCAGCCAAGCCTTGTGGCATGCAAATCATGGAATCAACTTCTATTTATATTGTCTAACGGGAAGCAAGTTTAGGACTGAGTTTAAAAACATAATTTCCCTGGTTTTCGTACCATTCTATGTGATAAAAAGTCAGTTTGATCACAGACCCGCTTCGTCAGTGGCGACGTATTTTCTGGTGCTAGTGTTGTAGAGAACGTAGAAAAGCAACGGACGCGCAGAGAGCTGTAATCTAGGGTGATTTTTAGAATGCCAGTCACTCTGATGACAGTACTAAATGGGAAAGAATGCAGTCTCCTGAACTACTTCTGGTATAAGTTAAAGGAACAAGAGGGCATAAGTCAGATTCTTCATCTTTAGTGTGTTTACAATTTTAAACAAAATGCACAACACATACTTAACTTCCTGCCTGAGTAAATGAATGCATATTTGAAAGACAGAAGCAACTGAAAGGAAATATGTTACAAATCATATCAATATACACAATATATACCAGAGCTTGTGACATATACCCCAGTCTGACATGTCACCATTCTTGCCATGATGATCTCATTTCCTGCTTTTTGTCGAAAGTTATATACAAAAGACAGGTTTCACAGAAGTGTGGTGAGTGCTGGTCTTTGAAGTTGGATTTTGCTGGAAGCTTGAATAGCAATCTTCTCTACCCACTCTAAAATCCCAAGGAAATACAGTTTGTTCGAACAAAGTAATCAATTACTTTCTTCAAGCTAACAAAATTTTAAAGTTTAAATTACATTTCGCGATAATCGTAATGATTGTAGGCTTGCACCTAGGCTTGCACCAGAGGACAAGAACCCACGGTTCAGAAGAAGAGGTGACTCGGTCAGTTTTGCACCTGAAGATTCTCATAACCTCAATACAGCTTTGCACTTAATCATTGTCAGTCTTTTAAAATGAAAAAAAATATATATATATTAC
>JADBJO010005451.1:37500-40000 GCA_016801955.1 Conus betulinus
TTGCGCATCTTAGCTGCTATTTGTCGGATTTTCCCTGCTTCATACATGGTTCTGATGGTCCACGAACCGACTATGAGGGTTTTCCTAATCGTCAGAAGGTGGGTCGGCGCTGAGGCTTCCTTTCGGCTTTCACCACAACGCGTCATGAGTCCTGCTGATGCAGGCCCTTCTGCCAGGAGGGGATATTCTTTGGGCAATTGTTGATGTTTCTGTAGCAGGAATTTGTTTTACAGGGTGAGGTTGCTAGCCTCATACCCAACCCTCCCTTATTCGGGCTTGGGACTGGCTGCGTGATCTAAAGAGACTACCAGGGGGAGTTGACATGTCATTAAAGTCTTTATCATCATCATCATCATCATCATCATCGTCGTCGTCGTCGTCGTCGTCGTCGTCGTCGTCGCCGTCGTCGTCGTCGTCGTCGTCGTCATTGTCGTCGTCGTCGTCATCAACATCATCAATATCATCATCTTCATCATCATCATCATCATGCATCGTAAGATGAAGGTGATTATGATTATGATGATGCCGCCAATGCTAGACAGTTTCAGTATAATCCTTGGTTTTCCTCCAAGAGGAATCACGGGGTACGTAATGTGCAATGTCATATGGTCCATTTTTCCCTTCAAATTACATGCATTTAATGTGTACCCGTTCTGCTTTCTTTTCTCTTCCTTCCTTCTTTCTATCTTTCTTGACATGAGTACATTGGCTTTAATACATGAAGTGTTGACTGTTCTCCAGTATGAAGATATCTATGGCGATCTAAAATGAGCCGGGCCAATTACAAAAATAATTAAATTGCATTTCCCGTCTTAAACTTATTTTTCAGCATGACCTAGATTCCCAAAGTAATCAAATCCTATGTCAGCTACAATGCTTTTTATATGATCATGCCATGTAGATGTAAAAGTATCTTTCTTGTGCAATTCATACAGAATAGTACATATCTGGCTAATTTCTTTTTTTTTTCAGATTACACAATTAACCAAAGATCTGATCATTCTTGATTGAGCTAAGGTTAAAAAACAAAAACAAAAACAAAACACCGAACTATTCTGCTCAAAGATTACTCAAATAGTTTCCCCTACACTTTATACTGTTGGCATAATACATTTAGTTTTTCGGCAACTATTTTCCTCTCCATACTTTCGTTGTATTTCATCTACTACCCTTCGCTGAGTGTTGTCGGATTCTTTTTTGAACTCTTAGTGGTGAGAACACCACAGAGTTATGAACTGTGGTGTGTCTCTATTTGACGCCAAGAGTACAGACATAATCAGTCGTGTCTCCCTTATGAGTCTGATCCAGCGGACGAAAGGCCTAGGAGTATGCAATACCAGTAAATCTGCCTTTGAGAGGGATTACGATGTTTCCCTCTCATGCACATAGCGAAAGGTTTTAATGCTTGTAATATATTTTCTTAATTTTATTATCTCATTTTCAAGCCTCTTTTTTCGCAAGTTCAAATCTTTGCCAAGTCATTACTATGACGGAAGAATTGTTAGCCTGCATTTGTTTTCCCCTACAACGTAATTGTTCAGTATTATATGTTGGGTCAATCAGTGGGAGATTGCACTTCTTTGGAGATCCAAGTAAAGGTTGTTCTACACATTTCTTAGCCGTTGAAAATGCTTGGGTTTTTATTGAGCAGCAAAGCTGACCACTCAAACTGTTCCATATATTTTGATCTCCCTTGCATTTCTTGAATGGATCCTCAACCATTGTAGGCTCAAAGCCTTTCCTCTACACCTTATTCTGTTGGCATAATGCTTTTAGTTTGTTTGTTTTTGTTTTTTTTTTCAGCAACTATTTTCCTCTCCACACATTCCTTTTGTTTGATTTACTACTCTTCGCTGGGTGCAGTTGGATTCTTTTTTTGAGCTCTTGGTGGTGTGAACACCACAGAGTTATACACCGTGGTGTGTCTGTGTTTGACGTCAAGAGTACAGACGCAATCAGACGTGCCTCCCTGATGATCTGATCCAGTAGAAGAAAGGCATAGGAGCAGGCAATACGTATATATATATATATATATATATATATATATATATATATATATATATATATATATATATATATATATATAACAGCTAGGTGTTGCAATGACTGCAAGAAATATTGAATTATAAACAAAGCTTGCTCTTATGTCTCAGATTATAGAAATAGGGGGGTGATAAGCCTTCATATCTGCAGTGGTAGATGATTCTGTCTAACTGGCAGTATGTGCTTGAGTGGGTGAATGGGGAATAATAAATAAATGCTTCTCAAAATGAACCTTCAGCAAGCTTATAGTCTCCACTGAGGAGAAACAATCAGGTTTCGAAATACCGGTATCTGACCAGGAGTTATATGTTAGTGAGCTTTCTCCCCATTGGAGATGGTCTCCCGCTTTGGAGACTATAAGCTTGCTGAAGGTTTATTTTGTCTGCTACCATATGTGTTATTGGTAGTATGCTACAGTGTTTTTTCTCTATAAAGTTGTTGGGTCTACCGGAAAAAG
>JADBJO010005451.1:50000-62500 GCA_016801955.1 Conus betulinus
CCTTAAAAAATGTCCTCATTTTTGCAATAATTGGAGATGAGAAGGGAAGGGCTGGACTATTTTAAAAATAGGTTGTGACTCCATATTTCAGCACAGGGATGGCAGACAATAAGGGCATTCTGGATCGGGGAATGTTACACTTCATAAGTCATGAAGGGATTACTTGAAAGTAATTTTAAGGAATATGAAGACAGCATTGCACCTAAACGTAGCTAATATGGCAATATATGGCACCAGAGTTCGTATATCGGTTCATTTCACTTTGAACTGAAGCAAGAGTCCTTGCACTTGTAGAAAAAAAAAATGTCACACTCAGCGCTTGAGTCACTGCTGAAGAACACCGTGGCTGCAATGAGGTTTCTGGGACAGTTCATACAGTCTGTAATGCAGCATGTCTGCAGAGATTAGAGAGTGCTCGTGTGACGGAGATCCATCAGTAGTCGATGCTGGGCTCGTCTTATCTGGAACGGACGTAGTTGATGGAAGAAATACCAACGTGTGGCATTATGGGCGTCACAGCCAGGCGTCCCCCTTGTGATGGAATTGTTTGGCCAGGCGTTGAAAGCTGACCCACCAGGCGCGATGTCCTTGAAGCAGGTAGAAGGAAACAGCGCACAGCGTGGGGCGGCGGGGAGGTGGCGAGGGCGGAGGAAGGGGGGTGGCAGGCTGAGGGCGATTGCCCCTCGACGAAAAGGTCTGGCATCGGGCTTGCTCGTGGACAGCACATGCGATGTACAGGTGCTTCAAGTCGCCTCAGTCGAAGTCAGCGCGCGCATAAGTGCAGCTAGAGTACATGACGTGGCGATGGTACCTCATGACAATGTAGATAGTCTGAATAGCTACGATTTGTGTAATGAATGCTGTCTTGGGAGGGGGGGGGGGGGGTAATGTATTTCTTGGTACTTCTTAGAGGGGAATTGAGAAGAAAGCCAAAAGGCACCATTGCTTGCCATCCATGTGCATTCTTTGCTGCTGTTAACAGCGACAGAGCGCCATAAATAACAAAACAACATGAAAAGCGTAACAAAATGACATAGGCACAACTGGGCAGTGTGTGAACTGATAAAGATGACCAAATGAGGCTACTGGGCTTGGCTGAAGAACAATAAGGAGAATTGATGAAATACATAGCATGGCATTACAGGCACAATCACTGATAATATTTATACCCTGGATGAGAAATACTGAGACATGGTACTGTATCACAACAGTGAAATGTTATAGGAAGCAGCAGCAAAGCGTAAAATTGGAGACATGAGTCATGAAGGTTACCCATAATGTCACAAAGTATACATATATGAAAAAAAGAAAGGTGGACAATGTACAAAGAATACTTAACGCAATAACAATAGCAACAGACACATATCTGAGCACTTATAAGGGACACTTATAAGGAATATCAGGGGGGGGTGGGGGTGGGGCTATGTATATCACTCTGGTCAGTTCCGAAAGGAGGGGAGAACCCACAAAGCCACAAAGCTAAAAACAAATTTGCAAAATTCTTGTTGAACTTGATGAACAAGGCTCATGTATACGAAATGCAAGATACGTCCAAATACAGGTATTACTCCTCCAACCAGATAGGAAGGAAGCTGGAATATGTGGCTATCAAGATGCAACGGGAGTCCTCAAAGGAAGGGCCACAAAAGCGAGAGAAGAAACCAGACATGTACATTCGTAATAAAAGCAGTGACATCATCGTAAAGTAATGTCAAACTTATAACCATACGATGCAAGGACATGAGGTTAGAGTCAGTTTGAATAGCTGCTGACCTAATATTGGCAGAGTGTTCGGAAATTTCCCCCAAATCTTGGGAAACTTCCTCAAAATGACCAATTGTATCCCTGGGTGTTAATCTCACAGTGGAAGCGAAGTTATTACGCACACAACACACATGGCCTGATTTTCTGTTAGTGTAACCAAGGTTCTTGCTGCAATCACCTTCTTGTTTGACAGCAATGCCTGTAACGGTTCAATGACACCAATGGCATGGCTACACTTGGAGGCGACGCGAACAGGTAGCAACACTTCAGAATAAGGAGGGATAGATGTTGTGTGCAACACTTGGACAGGTACACTGTCAGGTTGGTCTTCCAGAAAGGGGACTGACGTTAAGCCATTGTACAGCTGAAGGTGGTGGGTACCAAAGTGGAGGGAGGCTTGATGTGCCGTTAGAAAATCAATGCCTAAAATCAGGGGACAAGTCAAATGATCCAGAACAATGAATGACTGTGCAACATGCAGACTGGAAAGTTTGAGGGGCAGTTCAATTTTCCTAGGACTCTAACGGGCTGTCCACCGACTCCCCTGATGAAGGCAAGGGGGCAGGGCTGCAGGCTGACTAGTTTGTCTTCAACTAAATCATTTGCAATTTGGCTACTAACACAGGAGACATCAGCACCTGTATCTACCAGTGCACATGTGCATTCCATGACTGCCATTTTTTTTTTTTTTTTTTTTTTTTTACAAAATCAACTTCAAATACTTCTGCATGTTCAAGGTACTTAAACGGTAAGGGCTGCATAGCCTGCGACCAACACTGACTTAATTTTCGTTTTTGACAATTACAATCAAGTGGACCCCCCCCCCCTTTTTTTTTTTAATGTAATCATCTATGATAACACACTATTTACATACAAACCTTTGGCTTCACACATAGCATCCCAGGGTGGAATTCTGCAGGAAAAAAATAATAAGGCAAAACAAAGCCCTTTCTTTTCATTTTTTTTCTGGGAAATAATACCAAACAGGAGATGGGTCTACTAATCCTGTTTCAACCATCCCACGTTTCAAAACTCAGAATAAATGAGAAGTATCTAAAGGCAAATATGGTCAGGCAAAGACAAACAAAAACTCCAATCCAGCTGACTTGCGAGCACTTTTTCCCAGGTGAATTTTGTTCTGTCTGTGTCATTAGTACCCCACCCAAGGGCATAACTGGTGATCACCATTAGTAGCCTGACAGTCACCCATGCCTCATCATCAACCATTGACAGGCCTACTCGCCTCATCATCAACCATCGAGAGGTCTACACATCTCATCAATTAATAGCAGGCTCCCAGGCCTCATTATGACTACTCGTCGATAGGCTTCCATGCCTCATACACCTCATGAGAAATTAAAACACAGAAAGACAAGAAATGTAACGAACACAATGAATGGATGACAATGCCAACAGAGATTTGATCCCTTAAACCACAGATATCTATCTTTTTATTCTGTATATTCGTGTGTTTTTTTTTTAATTCATGTAATGTTACTCATGTTTTCAATAGTTTGCCTTCCTCCTCAAAGGAAAGAACAATTGCTGACCGGCAGGTCATTTTGTTTTGAAATAGTTCCACACTCCAGCAACTGATTATCATATCCAACTATTATTTTAATGTTTTTTCTTTCACAACCCTATTGAGGGAAAAAAATAAGCTGCATGATTATCACCCCCTTGTGACAATGGCATGCTTAACAACTGCATGATAGAACCACCTCTCACAGGAAAGGATAAAGCCATTTGTTTTAATCACACGATTGTTTAACCCTTTCAGGATTGGGTATCACTTTGGGGTCGCTGGTTGTCATGGAGTGGGATTAACTCAATTTCAAGTAGGGATGTGGTTGCGTGTTCTGACCCACTCTCACGCTTGAAATCTAGGGGTCATCACTGTCATCAATTCGTGTCGCACAAGGGACTCACTCAGAGAGCCTGAGGAAACAATCGTAATCCCTCTCGAAGGCACATCTAATTGTATTGCCTGCTCCTAGATAGATAGATAGATAGATAGATAGATAGATAGATAGACAGATACCGCTCCCAACTCGGTTGAGCACTTAAAAAAAAATATTGTTGGTTAGAAAACACCATTATATATATATATATATATATATATATATATATATATATATATATATATATATATGTGTGTGTAGGTGTGTGTGTGTGTGTGTGTGTGTGTGTGTGTGTGTGTGTGTGTGTGTGTGTGTGTGTGTGTGATTCTGCCTCTGTGGATCAATGTCAACCCTGTGTGGAATGATTCTGCCTGTGTGGTCTGTGTCAGTGTGGACTAATCTTACCATCTTTGTGATCCGCGTCAGCCCAGTGAGTACTGATGTCTCTCTGTCTGTGTGATCCATGTCAGTCCAGTGAGTACTGATTGTCTCTGTCCGTGTGATCCATGTCAGCCCAGTGAGTACTGATTGTCTCTGTCCGTGTGATCCATGTCAGCCCAGTGAGTACTGACTGTCTCTGTCCATGTGATCCGTGTCAGTCCAGAGCCGATTGCTGTAAAATGACGACAGCGAGCTGAACACGGGCCCACGGCTGTGTTTGATGGTTATTTTAAACGGACAACATATTGCTTCAAATCGACAACCTATTACCACCACCACCCACCACCACCACCATCTCCAAAACATCATCATCAATAACAACAACAACAACAACAGCAACAACAACAACAATAACAATAACAACATCAAAAAATAACACACACACACACACACACACACACACACACACACACACACATACATACACACATGCGCGCGCGCACACACACACACACACACACACACACACACACACACACACACACACACACACAGATAGAGACAGAGAGGCAGAGACAGACACAGACACGCACACATGCAGAGAGAGAGAGAGGGGGGGAGTGAGAGAGAGACAGAGAGAGAGAGAGAGAGAGAGAGAGAGAGAGAGAGAGAGAGAGACCAGAACTCAGAAAAACCTGTATCCTATCAAGGATTGAGAGAGAGAGAGAGAGAGAGAGAGAGAGAGAGAGAGAGAGAGAGAGAGAGAGAGAGAGGCAGTTCAGGAGACTGTACTAGTTTTATGTCATATTTTGAACTAATATGACAAAAAAGAAAACGCCGCTACTTACTTTCACCGTCCAATTATCTCAAGTTCCCAAGCATTTTATAATATCAAAAACATTAAACATCTTGAGACTGGACTTGTCGTTATGATCTAGTTGTAGTAAAGGGGGTGGGGTGGAGAGAGAGGGGATGCAAGAAAGAAAGAAAGAGAGAGAGAGAGAGAGAGAGAGACAGACAGACAGACAGACAGACAGACAGACAGACAGACAGAGATCGATCGATTATTTAATTGATTGTTTGCGTGATTGATTGATTGGTAGATTGACTGGTAATCTGTATTCCCAGGGTGACTGGTAATCTGCATTCCCAAGGGTTACAGATACACAAGGAAATGCTTTTCCCATCTGGCCATTGTGCTAGTCCAGGGACTAGGTATATAACACAGATCACTGTTGATTAAACTATTTGAAAATAGCTATAAGTAGAAGAGTAATGATTCAGAGTAGTTACTGGTCATGACATGGTAATAAAAGTAAATGTGGATAGGCACCAGTAACAAGTCTGTTCTGTATAATTATCTGCGAGCCTCCTGAGAATGTGCAAAATGTGAAAAAAAAAAAAAAATTCATTAAGATTCTGAGCTTTGGTAGTATTTAAGCTCTGGTGGAAGCCAGTTCCATGAGGCAGCACCAGAACAACAAAGGCTTGCTTTATATATACTAGTCACATAAAGTTAAGCACAGGCCTTTGCACACAGGGGGTTGATTCATCCCTTCAAAAAACATTGTTTGTTTTTTTTGTTATGCGCCAACCAATGATGGAAACTCACACAGCAGTGTGTAATCCAGCCTGTGTCAACTGGTAGTGCGCACGGGGGTCTTGGTGACCTCGTTACCGCGCGGGATAAAAAGTGCAAAGTTGCGTTAACTGTGCCTGTTTTGCATCAAGCTTGCTGGCGACACAAGATGTGTAAAATGAAAAATTCTTTTTTCCCGTGCAAGAGCAGTCTCTCAAGTGAGTTTTATGCCCCTTCTTTTGGCTGTTTAAGCGCGGGGTTGGTTACTGTCAGCCCTTTTCTCACCATGCCACCCACGAAGAAAACTTAGCACCTTTGACAAAACCAGGGCGATTGCGTGGATACAAGATGGCATTGCAAAGGCTGAAGTGGCGCGACGACTTGGTGTGCATCATTCAGTTATTGTTAGACTGAATCAGCGTTTTAGGGCGACCAACAGCGTTGAAGAGAGGCCACGGTCAGGTCGGCCTAGGCAGACTACTCCCAGAGAAGATCGTTTCATCGAGAGGCAGGCCCTATTGCAGCGGGATACCACTTCCACCAGCATCCAAAGGCAGCTTCGTATGGCAAATAACACCATCCTCAGCCGTCAAGCCATACGAAACCGTCTTCACCACTTCGGCCTCAGATCACGTCGCCCAGCTGTGTTCGACCACGACTGCTAGCAGCCCATAGGCTGGCTCGCCGAGCTTTCTGCCATCGTCATGTGAGATGGAACCAACAACAGTGGTCCCAGGTCCTCTTTTCAGATGAGTCGCGGTTTAGTCTTGAACACAATGACGGCCGAACTAGAGTTTTGGAGGCGTGTTGGTGAACGTTACATTGATGCAGCTGTTCGCCAGACCAGGGCCTTTGGGGGAGGATCTGTTATGGTATGGGGTGCCTTCAGCCTCCACCACAAGACACCACTCTACCATATTGATGGAAACCTCACAGGCATCCGCTATCGGGATGAAATCCTGGCGCCTTTCGTTGTTCCGACCATGCAACGGATAGGACCCATGGCAGTCTTCCAAGACGACAATGCTCGGCCACATAGGGCCCGGGTGGCCGAAAACTTCATTGTGCAGGCCGGCATCAACAGGATGATCTTCCTGGCGTATAGTCCCGACCTCAATCCCATCGAGCATATGTGGGATGAGTTGGGGAGACGTGTGAAGGAGAACCATCCACCTCCCAGAGACCGCCAGGATCTCTTCCAAATGCTGCAACTGGAATGGCAGAGAATCCCTCAGAGGGTCATCAGAACACTGGTCAACTCGATGAGGAGTCGCTGCGTGGAATGTCTCGCCAATGGCGGTGGCCACACCCACTATTGAAATGATTTTGTGAACTGAACAGATTTTGCGAACTTTGATTTCGACCCATCCTCTGTTTAATTGTCTGTAAATCAACAACTGTTCATTCGATCCCAATGAAATTCAATGTACGTTGGAACAAGATAATGAATTAAATCTGTTCCCAATTTCAAAATCGTGGCTTTTTTATATTTTGGAAATTATGTGGGTACATGTAAACTGTGCTTAACTTTATGTGACTAGTATATGTCAGTACTATGTGAGTGCCGACAACCTACCCTACCTGCCACTGCACCCGGACCGACTTCCCGCTGAGCCAGTCGGGCTGGAGACGCCGCTGCTGCCAAGCCAGAGCGCCGCTCCCGAGTTTCGAACCAGCGACCTGTTGGCTGGGCCATCGCTGAGCTCTGTGCTTCTGTGTGTGAGCCACAGCTCCTGTGTGAGACTGTCGCTTTGTCGCCGGCAGAGACCCCTGGAGTGTAGCAGTGTTTTTTGTGTGTGTGTGTGTGTGTGTGTGTGTGTGTGTGTGTGTGTGTGTGTGTTTGTTTTTTGTCAGTACAACTTTGAGTTAATCTGACAATAAATTGGTTTCAGTCAGTCAGTGTGTGTGTGTGTGTGTGTGGGGGGGGGGGGGGGTGTTGAGCCACAGCTCTGTGAAGTTCTGTGTCGGACTGGACGCTGTAGACGTTGTCGTCTTCATCTTCGTCGTCTCGTCGTCTTTGTCCTCTTCGTCGTTTCGTCATCGACGCCTTCATCGTCGTTGGGACCAGCAGCGCTAATAGATAACGAATTATATATAGATATATTTTGTATCGTGCGCTCTGTTTTTGCGTACTTGACGCACACACACACACACACACACACACACACATATATATATATATATATATATATATATATATATATATATATATATATATATATACTACTGGCAAACATTTAAGGGCCATTGCCAACGCTGTCTCGCAGACCAAAACACTACGGCCAATTTTAAGAAGAATGGACGCAAAATCTTCCAAATTTATTCAAGAATAAATTCATTGGACCATTGCACGAAATCAACAAATCAAACGCGGACAGCGGGCTGTAATGTCCAATCACCATTCCTCAGGACCGTCACATAAGCCACAACTGAAAACTGCACATTCAGTACCAAGTGTAGCCACCGTTTGCCGCCAGGCAAGCGGCACAACATCGACGCATGGAGTCCACCAGGGTCCGAAGAGTGTCCCACGCTATGGTCTGCCACTTCTGCTGCAGAAAGAGAGTGAGCTGGGCCACGTCAAACAGGGGGGGGGGGGGGGGGGGGGGGGGGGGGGGGGGGGGGGTTGTGGGCTACCCGCCGTCCAAGGACATCCCAGAGGTGCTCAATTGGAGCCAGATTGGGTGAGCGAGATGGCCACTGCGTCCCGATGATCCCCTCTTGCTGCAGATGATCGTCCACGACACAGGTTTGGTGTGGACGGGCGTTGTCGTCTTGGAAAACAGCAGCGTTACCCATGGCCTGAAGGGCAGGCTGGATCAGGGGGTCTCACAATCTCGTCACGGTACCGCACCCCTGTCAGCATGCCTTGAATGACGTACAGGGGGGTTCTGTCTTGACGACTGAAGCCACCCCCCAGACCATCACAGAACCCCCTCCGTAACGATCCACCTCACGAACTGTGGCGTCAGCAAAACGTTCTCCTGGCCTTCGCCATACTCGGGTCCTGCCGTCATTGAATGCTAAGGTGAAGCGGGACTCATCTGTGAACAGCACTCGAGACCATTGCTGCCTCGTCCAGCGAACGTGATGACGACACCCAGTCTACCTGTGCTCTGCGGTGAGCTGGAGTAAGTGGTACTCGGACTGCTGGTCTCCGGGATGACAGCCCGAACTCGTGCAAACGGTTACAAACTGTCCTTCTACTGACATTGACATTTGCAGCCTGCAGGAGTTCACGCCTTAAGGTGGATGAGGCGACAGTCCGATTGCGTAGGGCAGACAACAGGAGGAATGGGTCAGCATGTCTGTCGGTACACCGAGGACGGCCTGATCGTGGCCGATCCTGCACGCTGCCAGTGGCCTGAAACCTCTCTACAAGACGTTGGATGCACTTGGCCTGGTGTAACTGTAGATGTGGCCAAGTATATAGTTTCATGTGACGTTTGTCAGAGGACAGTACCTAAGGGAAAAGTTTGTCCAGTACCTCTTTCTACTCTTCCATTCATTTGATACTCCATTTGACCGTGTGGCTGTTGACCTTAAGAGTCCACTATCTCCGCCATTGGAGCAAGGTCATAGATATATTCTCACCTTGATTAATATAGCCACCTGTTACCCAGAGGCTGTTCCCTTGAAGGATATCTCTTCTGTCAGTGCAGCAGAAGCACTATTGGGAATCTTTTCTCTCTAGCATTCCCAAAAAAGATTCTTTCGGATCAAGGCACCCCGTTTAATTCTGACCTCATGAAACAGTTTCATGTATTATGTGGTACCAAGGGCATTCGCACATCGCCATGAAATCGATGCTGAAGAAAACTGCGTTCTTAGCCAAAGGCATCGCATCGATATCTACCTGAACCGCTATTTGCATGCAGAGAGTTGTCTTCAGAAAGTACATGTTTTTCCCCATTTCAGTTGTTATTTGGTCGACAAGTTCGTGGCCCTATCGCTCTATTGCAGGAGTCTTGGACCCAGTCTGATGGTCATGATGCTAAAGCAAAACCCCTTTATGCCTACTTGTTCGAGCTTAAAAATGTCATTGCTGACTCGTGCAAGTTGGCTATGGCTGTCGATTCCTCTGCAAAGGGAAAAGAAGTATTCTGACCGTAAGGCTAGAGAACGTCGTTTCCAGGTTGACGACGAAGTCCTTGTTCTTCTCCCTACGGATTCAAACAAGTTACTAACTACTTGGTCAGGACCATTCCCAGTTACCAAGGTCTTGCATCCTGACTACAAAGTTCTCATCAAAGGAAAATAAAAAGATTTTTCATGCCAATATGTTGAAGAGGTACATTTGTCGTTCTGCTGTGTCTGTGTCTCAGAGTATTTCAATAGTTACCACACAGGGAAGGTCAGTACCATGGTCAGAGATAGCACCTCTCAGTTCTGGCAAGAAAGATGTTTCGTTCAAGAGTTCTCCAGGAATTGTTCCTTGTTCGAACCCCACTCCAAATTATCATGATCCTGTAGTCGCGTACACAGTCGGTGTTGTTCAAGACTGCGATGACGCACTACCAATGCACACCTGTTCCCATGGCATCTTCTATGCCAGATGAAGATATCGATTCAATACAGTTTGATAGCACTTTGTCTGACAGCAATGCTGAGGAGTTACGGAGAGTTTTTTGAGGATTTTCAGGATATTCTGAATCCGAAATCAGGCTCCTTTTCTGGCAACGTACTATTAGAGATTCCTCTAACAACATATGTTACAGTTAAAAAAAAAAGGTGTGTTATGACATCCCCTTCTCTGCTAGAGAGGTTGTTGAGAGAGAAGTTGGCATCATATTGGAACTCGGTATCATTGAACCTTCAAATAGTCCCTATGCCTCCCCAGTTGTACTAGTCAGGGAAAAAAGATGGTACGTGTCGCTTTTTTTGCATTGGTTTCCGTTCTGTGAATAAGATTACCGTCTTCGATGCTGAGCCCATTCCTGGCATGGAAAATTTATTTGCAAGATTGTCTGATGCAAAGTTCTTTACAAAGATAGATCTTGCAAAGGGATATTGGCAGATAGTTGTTAAGCCCGAGAGCCGTCCAAAAACAGCTTGTACAACGCATATGGGTCTTTTTCAGTTTGTAAGAATGCCTTTCGGTCTTGTGTCAGCACCTACTGTTTTCGCACGCATGATGCGCATGCTAGCTTTGGAACAGTTCTCAGCCGTCAGTTTCTTTGATGATATTCTGGTTCATAGTGTTTCATGGGATGCACATATTCGCCATGTGAAAGGTGTTCTTTCGTGTCTGAGGTTTTTCAACCTCACAGCTCGTCCCTCGAAATCGAGGCAGGTTTCCATTCTCTGGATTTCTTGGTAACATAATATTAATGACGGTGATGATGATGATGATGATGATGATGATGATGATAACTATCATGTTCAGGATAATAATAATAACAATATCGGTAATAGCAATAATGATAATAATGAGTATAACAACAATAATATGGATGATAAATATAATGAAAAATAGTAAACGATAATGATAGAAATAATTACCAAGGGTATACTATTTGTTCGCAGAATTTCATGACAAACGAGCAACTGTTGCTTTGTAACTTAGGTGTGCAGGTATTTTTGACGCTGTGGAACATTGCGTTCACCAAATGTGGTCTTCGATTGATTTTTGTTTATCTTCGTACATATTTCTTTACTTTTTAGCAATTGAATGTTTTCTTGTTTGAAAATGTGTTTTATTTGTTTAAGTTTGCTTGTCGAGAGAAATATGGGCATCCGCGGATATCATTCTTCTTTCAAAGAAGCAGGTTGCAGTGATCATGTATCAATACAATGTAATAAGAATGGGTACTTCAGAATATCCTCTTTAAACTATCAGGGGTTAGGGAACTTTCAAAAAAAGAAGGGACGTATTTCAGTTTCTTAGGCAAAAACAATATTCAGTTTATTTTCTACAGGATACACACTTTACCAAAAGTAGAGAAAAACAAATAGGAGTAGAATGGGGATATGAACGTGTGTTTGTATCTAATAATTCGAGATCACGGGGATTTGCTATTTTGCTAAATAATAATTTTGATTTTCAGATAACTAAGGTGGTTGCAGAGAGACGAGGAAATTGTACTATACTTATACTGAACACAGCAGACACAAAAATCGTACCAGTAAATAGTTATGGACCAAACTGCGATAATCCCACTTTTTTCGATGAAATTCAAACACAAATTGAAGAGTCTGGCAGTTAAATGTATTAATGATGCAAAAAGCCAGACAAACGGTCTTAGATATGACAACCGAACTAGAACTGGTTGACATTTTGAGAGAGATTAAATCATGAAATTGTAAGATACACCTGGAGAAGACGCAATCCTATACAGCAAAGTCGTTTAGATTTCTCTTTAATATCAAACACTCTTCCTGGTAATATAGGAGGCGCAGATATCCTTTGGGGATACAGGGGTGACCATTTTTTTTTTAATCAAACTAAACACAGGCTTGAATACGAGCAGAAAAAGAAAAGCATTCTAGAAATTTAACGCCTTACTACTTACGGATATCAATTACGTGGATTTGGTGAAACAATCTATCTGTGATGTTAAGGAACAATATGCAGCATCACCGTACGACGGACAGAAATTTAAGCGAGATACCAAACAAGGAAATACATTCCACAATAAGTGATGATTTATTTCTAGAAGTTCTGATTATGGAAATAAAATCAAAAACAATTGCATTTAGTATTAAAAAGAAAAGAAACTTAATCAGTTTGCCAGACACGCTAGCTCTCACAGAGACCAGTTTCATCTTCTGGGGATGACATTGTTGTTGAACATGGCCTCAGTGGTGTTAGCACTGCCAAAATCATTCATCAATTGGCTTACTCATTTTTTTGTCTAGTATATTGAACAGTAATT
>JADBJO010005451.1:72500-80000 GCA_016801955.1 Conus betulinus
AGTGAGTGGGTTCCTGAAACTGACGCACTTCTGCCATGCCACGTGTTGCTGGTCGCCATGTTGTCTGAAGCGCAGCGAGTGGAACATCGTACTTTGGGTCACTTTCTACTTCACCGTTCCTTCAACACCACTACTTACTTCTATATCTTTTTCAATCTCCATCTCCCTTTAAAATTTCTCCACTTCTACAATAAGTTAAAAGTAGCTCCTCTTGTGAGTAGTCGATCATCATCTTTTTGCCGTAGAGCCTTTTACGTAGATCAGTTTCTCTTTCAAACAACACTGTGATATCATATCCATACCCATATCGAAATTTGCTTACCCATATCGAAATTTATTTTTTGTGATCATAATTGTATGGTTTACAAATTTCACAAACGGGCATTTTACATCATTCGGTTTATATCCAAAAAGTACATCTGTCTCCTGTAAGGGAAACTTTCTTATTTGTTTGTTTAGATATGTATCCACTACAGTCCTTCCATACTTTTTTTACTTTTTGGCACCTAAGGAAAAAATGTTCAATGTAGTCATTTTCATTACAGAAAGAGCACTTGATGGAATTCTTAATCCCCATTTTGAATAGCAGAATATTGGTTGGATAGATGTTATGAAGAAGCTTCCAACGTAGTAGTCTCAGTCTTTCTTCTTTAGTGCATTTATTTGCAATTAACCAATTATGCTCTGTTAGAACTAGTCCGTATATTTTTGTTGCCAAAACTTTTGACCACATGGCTCTACTACCGACTTTGATAAACTTAAGTCGAATAATTCTATGGGTTATTTTCTTATGTACTTTTACCTCTCTAAATTGATCATCATTGTACGACTGTATTAATGATTCAGCTGTTCGCGCTCTTAGGGCTGTACGCAGTGCATTGTACTCAATTTGTCTCGTTGCTTTCATACTAATCTTTTGGCATAGAGTTTCAAATGATATTTCTGCGCCATCTTTAAAAATATCCCCAATAAAACGGATTCCTGCGCAGACCCAGTCTTTAAAAAATAATGGTTTGTTTCTAAATACTATATCGTGAGTTATTCCATATATTATTGTGATTTATTTCAATTACTTTGCTATTTTTTAAGTTTTGCATATTGTCAATCCATGTAGCGAGAACCTGTTTCCAGAATTCAGACTTTATGTAACCAAGCCCAGAAAACAATTTCGCATTAGTATCTGACAAGAAGCACGATAAGTTAACACCAAGCTTGGGAGAAAAGAAATCTAGGAAACATGGACCAGATCTCTCCATTGGATTGTAATAAAATTGACAGCCCAGTTTATAATAAAAGAAGTTTGCATCGTTTTTAAATCGATCATGTTGAGCCCACCTTTACCTGTCTCATTACAAAGAACTACCCGCTTTACTTTCTCGAACGCTCGGGCATTTGAAAATTTCTTTTTCCAGAGAAATCTAAACAACATTGTGTTAAGTTTATTAAGCACATGCGGTGGAAGTGGAAGTATTAATGACTGCATAACATGCACAAACTGTGAAATCAGAAATGTCTTGATTACACAGAGTTTTCCACTTTTGCTAAGATTTTTTTTTGACCAAGATACCATTATTTGTTGGATTTTTTCTAATCTAGATGACCAATTTTCTTCAATCTGTGAAGCTGGTATCGAGTTACAGAAAAAAATTCCAACAATTTTAACTTTTTCTTTAAATCTTATATCATACAGATTTTCTTTATGTGTTTTCATTCTGCCAAGCCACATTGCTTCTGTTTTGTTTTTATTCATTACTAGATTAGTAAATTCAGAGAATTTATCTATCATATCAAGAGCTCTTTTCATTTCATCTTTATCACGAATAAATAGTGTGATATCATCTGCATAGAGTAATATCTTTAGAAGAGGGGTAGGGGATACCTCAGAAGCTGCGATGGGCATTTCAAGGCCCTTAAGCTGATTATCGTCTCTTATTTTAATGGCCAGCATTTCTAAGGCTATTATGAAGGCAAGTGGAGAGAATGGACATCCTTGTCTTATGCCTGTATTAACTGGAAAACTCTCTGATAACCAACCTAAGTAACTGATACTACTCTCGGTATTTGTACCTAATACTTTTACCCATCTGACAAAGTATTCCCCAAAGCCAAATTGTTGGAAAGCCCAAACAATAAATTCCTTTGAAACTGAGTCAAAAGCACGGCGATAATCAACTGCCAACAAAATACCTGGCTTATCTAGTGTGTTCATCATATCTATAACATCATCAATTAGTCTAACCATTGTACTGATTTTTCTTCCTTTTATAAATCCAACCTGGTTTTCATTGATAATACAGGTGATTATCTTTGTTAGGCGTAAAGCAAAACACTTAGCAATTATTTTATAATCTGTATTTGTGAGAGATATTGGGCGCCAATTGGCCAATTCATCACGTGGAAGTTTTTTACCTTTGTGTAGGAGGGTAATTACAGCTTGTTTTTGCGTAGCTGACATCTCACCTTTGAGGTAAGCCATATTGAATGATTCATATATCATATTGTTCAATTTAGACCAAAAGAACTTTAGGAAACTGGTTGTAATTCCATCTGGTCCAGGTGCTGAGTTATTCTTCATTGCTAGTAGGGGAAATTGCAATCTCTGCAAGCGCGAGTTCTGAGTCAAGGTTCAACTCTTGTTCTTCTGTTAATTTAGGGACTCGGGTTCCATTCATAAAATCGTTTGCTATGTTAGCATCGAATTGTCTAGCTGTGCAATACATTTCTCTGTAAAACCGTGTTTGTTCTCTCATAATTCCTTCCTGTGATGTTATAACATCTCCCTGAGGAGTTTTTAAGGTATCCATTATTTTTGCACTGGCTCTTGCCTTTTCCAGATTGAGAAAATATTTAGTATTTTTTTTCCCCGTCTTCTATGAATTTAATTCTAGATCTTATTTGCTGCACTTCTGGCTTCTTGACAAGCAAATGTTTCTAAGGTTCGTTTTAGCGATTCTATTTTATTCATAAATTGTAGGTTATCAGGGACCGCAGATAATGCCTTTTCAGCATTATTCAATTGAAGCTGTACTTCTTTGAGGTAGTTTTTTTTTTTTTTTTTTTTTTTTTTTTTCTTTTTTTCTGTGCTGTATGCAATACAGAACTCACGTATTTTGATTTTACACAAGTCCCATTTTATCTGAGCGTCTAAATAGTTGCATTCTTCAGAGTATTGTTCAATCATTGAGTTCATATCTTGAACAAATTGTGCATCATGTAATAAACTATCGTTAAATTTCCAATAGGAAGGGCCTTTAATGATATGTGACACTCGGTATTTTAATTCAACTAGTCTGTGATCAGTATGTGGCACCGAAACGATGTCACATGACAAAACTTTGTCAAAAATACTGTCTGTTGCCAGAGTGTAATCCAGTCTCCTGGCAGTAAACGGATTTCTGCGACTCCAACTCTATTCTTTTCCATCAGGGTGATGTAGCTGCCATACATCATTCAGAGCACAGTCAAAAAACCATGCTCTAAAAAACTCAACATCTCTCACCCTGCGTGCTGTCCACTAATGTGTCTACGTCGTTATTCAACACGCAGTTAAAGTCGCCACAGAGAATATGTTCACCTTCTAGTGATTCAGTATATATTTAGTTAATTTATCATAAAAGGTTTTCTTTTCTTTTCAAGCATTCGGCGCATATGCATTGATTATATTTACCTCACATTGGTCGTCATTATAAGTTACCGTGATAATTCGGTCTGTTTTGTGTATACACTGTACTTGATGGGGGAAAACACTTTCTGATCAAAGTGATCTGACCTTTGCTTTGATTGGAGGAGGGAGAACAAATTAATGTACCACCCCATTCCTTTTCCCACAAGTCTCTATCTTTATCTAGAATAAAAGATTCTTGCAAACAGATTATATCATACTTATTTTGCTTTAAGTATCTAAAGATACTTTTTCTTTTCAAGTTATTACGAAGGCCGTTCACATTGAGTGAGCAAATTGTTATCGAGTTCATTTTCAGTTAATCTTGAAATTGTCACCATCTTTCGGCCTTGTGAGGCGTTAAAAAAAAAAAAAAGAAAAAAAGGAAAAAAGGGGGGGGGGGGGGGGGGGGGGGGGGGGGAGGGGGCGAGGGGAATTCTAGTGAGGTTCCATAATTGTTGTCCATAAACAAAGCATTACCAATCTCATGGGAGGCATCTCAGTTTCTGCTGTCCCACTCATGTGAGCGAATTATCTGCTGTCCGAATGTGGTTGGCTTTGATGGTGATTTGTCCATCATCGATGAGCCCGGGTTATCTTTATTGAAATCTTTCCAGACTGAAGTTTTCCGCGAGACGGTGACTTTCTTTGACAATTTACCTGGGCTGTCTGAGGATGACGGGGAATTTCGTCTTTTTCTTGAAGCTGGAGTGCCAGATCTCGTCCGCACTTCATGAGCAGTTGTGACTCGTGGAGATCTGGGTCTGCTCCTGTCGGGTTGTTCTGGCTGCTCCCCTGTTGTGGTTGCAGTGGTGGCTGTAGGGGATGTAGTGCTGTCACCTTCCTCGTTGTGATGCACATCTAATTCTTTGCTGGATGGGGGTTCAGTGTTGGACTCCGCTGAGGGTGAAACAGCGGCTTTTTTTTGGGCTGAGTCAGGTCACACTGAGGACACCCTTTCTTGTGTCTGGTTTTCTGCAGTTCATGCAGACGATGTCGTTTGGGCAGTCACTGACAGAATGAGCTTTTTGAAGACGTTTTTTCTGCAGTCTGATTGCTTCCGTTTCTGCATTTCCTTCTGCTCAAAGTGAAACGGAGTGGCTTTAAAGGGGCCCATTTCGAGGCGCTTTGGCAGAGGCTTCTCAGGAACTTCAATGTAGATGAATCTACGTCCTGTGAGTCAACGCGTGAGTGCCCCAGAACGGTCCCTGTCACTCTCCATGCGGAGCGCTGAGCGTGCGTTAATCCCCAGTTTCTTGAGTGCATCATGAATCTCCTCGTTTGCGAATGAGAGGGGAAGATTTCCTATCGTCAGTTTGGTTGTTTCGATTTCTCTGTCGCCGTCTTTAGTGGACACAATCAGAGGGTTTTTATCGCACACAGTCACTAGCATCCCTCGCAATACAATACCTTGGAGGAGGAGGTTTTGTGCGGGCATCCATAGAGTTTGGATAAATTCTCCACACCCCAAGTTTCTGGGCTCCGAGAATCGTGCCATAACCTGTTCTTTTTTCACACGCACCACAAATGTCAGACACACTGTATGTGTTATCAGCTTCACCCGGTAGGCTTTTTGAATGGATGAAAACCGGCAAAAATATTCGCATTTGACGTGATTGAGTTAGCCATGATTGATTTTTTTTTAAGTCAGCTATCGGCGATAATGCGGAGGAAAAAAAAAAAAAAAAAACACACATAGACTCAAAAAACTAGTGGAAAAAAACTGTACCGTAGCACTGTAGGCTAAACTGCGGTGAGAAGGAGAAAAGTCCCCCGAAAAAAAAGACAAGTCAGTGTGTTAACTGTCAAAGAAGGGAACAGAAAACTAGCGCTAAACACTGTAGCAGCAAAAGCACGCAAACGCAGAGCTCACGAAACACCCAACCGACTTCGGTGGATGTCAGCAGTGAAAGTACTGTTAATGATGATAATAGAAATGATAATTATGGTAAGATTGATAAAATGATGGCAATATAATAATAATAATAATAATAATAATAATAATAATAATAATAATAATTACAATAACAATAATGATGGTGATGATGATGATGATGATGGTATAGTCATCGTCAGCTACATTTTTTTTCTTGAAAAGAAAACCAGGAGTGTTTGGCTGTATTGTCAAAATATTCTGCATCACGTACCTACCCAGCATTAAAGTATCTGATTTTGTACAACTGCATCATGCGTTTTGATACATCACTGTATTAGCTTTTACATAGCCTGGATCTCGCATTTGCCGACCATTACTTTACATTATTACGCATTGCGTTGTACACATAGCTGAAGTGCTCAACCGGTTGGGAGCGGCATCTGTTAAAACTTTGATTAAAATGTAAATGGTAAAACCTACAGCGCTGTTTCTTGCTGGTGCAGTCGTCAGGGTATGGGGGGTCGGTGTTGTCGGTGTTTTTTTTATAGTGTTCGCTGTCTGCCATCACGTGCGGTCAGTGTTTTTCATGTGTTTTTTGATTTCTGCTCGTGATAGGAACTTCCATTTGTGTCTGCAATTGTTAACCATTTCTATCCTAGTGTTAGGGTTGCTAATTTTGGTTTGCATAGGATCATATATTTTTCTGTTAGGCATAAATTACATCTTTTTGAAATGTTATTATATGATGATGCAGCTCTTTTTAAGATTTTCCAGGATATGTTGTAGTCTTTTTTTTATCTTTGAGTTTCCAAATATATTTACTCAATTCTGTTTGATTTTTGTATCTTTCTTTGTTAAAATGACTGTTTATGATTTGCATATCTAGTTTTAAATTGGTTTTCAGTGATACCTATATATGTTTCTTCAGCGTTCTCTGATTTTACAGTGGCTTGATATACAATATTGCTGTGGAGGCATTTATTGTTTAGAGGGCACTGTTGTTTCTTGGTACAGTTGCAAGATTTCCTTTCTTCACCCTCGTTTGTCTCTGTACTGCTTTTCGTTTTGTTGGTTGAATCAATGATGTTTTTGAGATTCGGCATACATGAGTATGATAATTTGATGTTGTGCTGTTAAATATCTTAAACAGCTTGTGCTCTTTTGGGAAAGAAGATGTCAGAATTTTAAAGAATTCTTTCCCAACGTTTGTTTTAACTCTTCCATCGTATGGGGGGTTGTACCATATGATTTTCCTTTTCCTGTTCTTCTTGTGTCTGCATATCATTTCCTGGGTCATAGTGTAATTTGTAGTTGTAGCCACTTTGGTGTAACGCTTCTTGGTACTCAGCTGCAGTGTTATTAAATACTGTTTCATTACATGACAGATTAGATAATCTCTTGTTTATGCCTCTAGGTATCGTTTTGAGTATGGAAGGTGGGTGATTACTTTTGATATTTACATAAACAGGTGTGTCATTTGGTTTTTTGTATGGTTTAAATGTATGTTGGTTGAGGTCTAACGTGATGTCTAAATAATTCACTATCTTTTTGTTAGCTTCTGTGGTGATTTTTAAATTTTGGTCGTGGAAGATTTTGCACAATTCTTTTTTCTTATTTTCAATGTTTCTAGGGCTATCACTCAGTGCAGCGAGGCCATCATCTCTGTACAGTCCAATTTGTTTTTCCAAGTTTATTTTGAATGTTAGATAGCATGAATAGTCCGACAAGTTCGCAGGTTTCGGCACCATCATACGATCCCATAGTGACATCAAAAGTTGAACTTTTCCTGGTGTTCTTGGTCCAAGTCTCGTTTTTGCTGTGGAGTAAAGTTTTCTTTGTATGGAAAATGATTTCCATTTCTAACCCTGATATTTCAGTGTATTTGTTGGCAATTTTATAGCTTGGCGAGCAGCTCTTCATCTATAGATGGATAAAAATCTACTACATCAAATGTTATAAAGAC